>JAJOOR010003510.1:0-19225 GCA_036250505.1 Solanum acaule
ATGTACAACCTAAATATTTTCTTTTCTTCTCGGCAACTTACTTTTCTCCTTCCAGATCTTTCTGATTATTTCTCCCACACGGCTTTTATTCAATTCCTTAAACATACTGTGATGGTGTATCACGGGGGCTGGATCCTCTAATGTCATTTCTAGGAATAGTGTGTATCATTTCTTCAGTATGCAACACATTTAGCTTCAACCATAGATTTCTTTTTCAATTCATCTCTATCTTGCTAGTAACCTTTTTACTTGATTGCTATATGTTTCTTGTTGTTAGACACCTGCTAAAATTGGAAAAGTTCGTGAAACATCCAAATTATGTTTGGACTGGAAGACTGAAATGCTGTTTGACTGGTGTTTCTACATCAGAGATTGACAGACCACTCGAACCAGTTCATGTATTGATGACTTGAGATAATGAAAAGGAAATCAATTATAAAGACTAAATTTAGGTTTTTGTTCATGAGCAGTCCATTCAGGATTTACGTATGGGTTTCCGAATTTTGGTTTCCAATATAATTTGCCTAAGTATAACACACTAACTTTCATTGCTAGGGACAAAATAATATCCTCCTTGTATACCCTACTTTCGGTAAATGAACTAAAATTTCATATTAAAATGACCAAAGAATGTGATTTCCCTTAATTTTACATGGACACGTGCATCTTCAATACTCCATTTCTAGTATACAGGTATACACATATCATGCACTTACCTCCATATGTTTCTTTCTTGTGAAATCTGATCCTAAGGTTTATTGTATTTAGGTGGTTGAAGTAAACGCTAGAGTTGAACCACCAGGAGAAAATAATGTTCATAATAATGCATTTTATGCTGAAGAGAGATTGCTTAGAACTGAACTGGAGGCAATGCGTGATTGTAATCCTCTAACTGCACGGCATTGGATTGTAAGTTTCCTTTTCTCTTGTTGGAGCTTTTCTATCAAAGGATATAGTAAAGCTTATAAGGGTTATGTAATGCTTTTACATAAATGCTCAAAGCTTCTATGCTCTGCCTAAACAATATAATGGTATGAATTTTTTGTTTGATGATGTACTGTATTCCTCTATCCTTCTTTCAAAACTGAAGGCAGAGGCTGTATCTTGGCTATTCTCTTAGTTCAAATGCTGCAGTCTTTTTTTTTTTTTGGTAACTGTAAGCTTTATTTACCAGATATATCAACATGTACAAAGAGTTTTGGACTTCTGGATATGGACATAGTCCCAATCTCAGAGTTCATTCTACTATCCTTACCACTTAGCTACTATTCTATGGATAATAATTGAAACTACGAATGAAATCAGCCAGCTTCGGTTGCATACTGCTTCTACAATGGATTTCTTGAATGATGTTCCTGATGATCACCTCCGTGGTTCTTTCTTTCTTTCGGAAAATTCTGTAGCTCCTCTCTTGCCATACATAGTAAACTGCTGCTGAGAGAGTCATTCTATACACTTCATCCTGCATTGCTTTGCCTGTGGCATGTGTAATAGCCCACTCCAATTCTTCCTCCCACCCTGCAGTGTTTCTGGTTATACATAGCCACTTTAAAAGTTTACTCCATATCCTTGCAGCCACAGTGCATGAGAAGAAAAGATGTTGGTGTGTTTCTTGCTCTTGCTTGCACAATGAACACATTTGATCCGTTTGTATCCCCCATTTTTCTAGCCTGTCTTTGGTATATAATCTTCTTTGCATGGTCAAGTAGAGTATGAAGTTCCACTTTGGGCTCCCTTGATTATTACATGACAACCTTCTCCAAGGCACCTTGGTGAACTCCCCCCTAAGTATCTTATACATACCTTTAATGGTGAATTCTTCTGCATCCATGATCTCTGTAATTGGTTTTCTGGCTTCAGAAATCCAATGCCCTGCTTGCATGATCTTCCTCACCATCCAAGAAGCTTGTTGCCCTGCAACTTCCCATGGTCTCCTGCCTTTAATATAAGTATCTTATGCAACTCCCCCCTAAGTATCTTATACATACCTTTAATGGTGAATTCTTCTGCATCCATGATCTCTGTAATTGGTTTTCCGGCTTCAGAAATCCAATGCCCTTCTTGCATGATCTTCCTCACCATCCAAGAAGCTTGTTGCCCTGCAACTTCCCATGGTCTCCTGCCTTTAATATAATAAGTATGGACCCAAACAATCCATAACTTGTCCTTCTTTTTTGCAAGATTCCATAAATGTTTGATTATAGCTGCTTTGTTCCACAGATAAACATGAGTTACATTTAACCCACCAGCTACCTTGGGCCAACATAGTGATGTTTATTTAATTTGTCAATTATGGTAGTTGTGAATTCAGCACGAGTTTTTTTTGTGATATTCGGCTGTTCCATCATCTGTATCTGAAGTTTGTCTTGTTTAAGTTATTGTCACTGTCTTATACAATCCCAGCTTGTTTGGAACTGCTAAAGCTGTTGTTATCGTCATTGTTTTGTGCATTTGTGATCCCCTTTGGTGTGTTATGGGGAGTAGTTTGGCTTTTACTTGGAAATAATGGTTAAATGGTATCTTTTTCCTTCAATATACAGATCCGGAACACAAGAACAGTCAATCGCACTGGGCAGTTAACTGGTTACAAGCTAGTACCAGGTTCAAACTGTCTGCCACTAGCTGGTTCAGAGGCAAAATTCTTGAGGAGAGCTGCCTTCTTAAAGCATAATCTTTGGGTCACCCCTTACTCTCGTGAAGAGATTTTTCCTGGAGGAGAGTTTCCAAATCAAAATCCTCGTGTTGGTGAAGGTTTGGCTACTTGGGTTCAGCAGAATCGATCCCTAGAAGAAACGCAAATAGTTCTTTGGTTAGTCCATTCTCAATACAGATTAAAGTTCTTATGGCAACAAAAAAGTATACTAATTACTCATTTTATCTTGTGTCTTGGCCATTCTCATCTGTTATTTCTCATTTGTTATTTCAAGGGTTATCATCTAAAGTAGTGGTGGCGAATATGCGGGTTGGGTCAAATTTGGGCGGGTTGAAAATGGGTAATAATTCAACCAGCCCATATTGTGTGGGTAAAAATGGATTGGGTAACAAATGGGATGGGTAAAATACAAGTTTACCCATATTTTCATGCGTAAATAGTACTCTACTTATGTGGAGAAATTTTTTTAGTCTTTTTTTGGATGAAAAATGTTAAAATACTTTGTTTAGTTTTATCATATCATAAAAGTAAAAAAAAAGTATGACTTTTCAATATAAAATAAATTTATGTAAATAACAAGGGGAAAATATTTTTAATTTCAAAGTAAAATAATATTTGTATTTTAGGATTAAAATGTACTTAATGCATTTTAATCAATGTCTTACTTTACACTATTGTATGTTATCCAATATAAAATCTTAAAAATATAATTATAATTAACAAAGAAATGTACACTTAATATATATAATTTTTTGGAGGGTCAAAAACTTCACCTTTTCAATTATAGAGAGGAATAATTAGTTGGAAGCTTAATCTATTTGGCTAATCCATAGTTTACCCATGAATACCCATATTTTGATGGATTGAATATGTGTTTAAACCCAATTTTATCCAAGTAAAAAATCACTCAACTCATTAAAATATGGGCTGATTGGATGGGTTACCAAAATATGAGCTCATTTTGCCAGCACTAATAGAAAGAACTTCACAAAGAGGAGATACACAAAAGAGAAACCATTGGAGTGAAAATATGTTATTGACATTCACTATAGGGGTTGAGAAGAGGGGAAGGGAGGGTTCAATGGAATGATGAAAAAATGGATAAAAGACCAATTAGTACAGCTGAAAATTGAAACGAAACATTATGGCTATCAAGCTCGTTACATATTTCTGGTTATGCTGTAAAGGGATGCTGACCAAGTTTTCTAAATTTTCAGGTATATTTTTGGACTTATACATGTTCCACGACTAGAAGACTGGCCTGTCATGCCAGTGGAACACATTGGTTTTATGCTCCAGGTATAATAACTGGGCTATGACTTTTTTCTTTCTTGATCGGCAGTGTCATCCCGCATATACAGTAGAAATCCTTTTCACTGGTAAAACATGTGCCCAGTTAAGCGAATCCATCAACAGGTGTTTAGCATTATCTAATTCTCACCCATTTACTTTTCACTATGGATTGGGGCTGGGAGAGCCGAGGCTTTGTTCTAGTGGGAGTGATATGATCACAACTAGGGGTGGCAGAATGGGTAATTAATATGGGTATTTGCTCATATTTATCCATTTTAAATGGGTTGGGTATCCAACTCATTTAAAAATGGATAAAAACGAATAATACTCATATTACCCATTGAAAAGTGGGTAGTTAAATGAATAAAATGGATAAAAGATGTGCATTCACACAAACAAACAAAAAAAGTGATAAAGGATGAGTAGTAAAAAAGTCCCTTTTTTTTTTTTAAAAAAAAAAACAATCTATATTAAAAAAATGAAACTTTTTTTACATTTTTTTTTGGGATAGGGGGTGGGGGCTGGTAGGGGGGTAGGGTGGTAATTTTTTTTTTTTTGGGATGGGGTGTGGAGGCTGGTAGGGGTGGGATGGTTATTTTTTTTTACACTTTTTTGGGATAGGGGGGCTAGTAGGGGTGGAGTGAAGTGATAAAAAAAGTTAATTTTTTTTTTGTTTTAAAGTTTTTAACAAGATTTTTATTATAATATGGGTAAATATGGGTACCCATATTATCCATTGGGTAATTCGTTTTTACCCATTTAAAATGTGAGTCGAGTCGAGTAACTTATCCATTTTTATTTAACTCGTTTTATGATCGACTCATATTCGATTCGACTCGCTTGTTTGTCACTCCTAATCACAACATGTGATGTGTGGGTTAGTGGGACATCATGGATTTGAACCTTGCTGGAGCTGTAGTCTTGTATTTAAGTGGATAATCGGTTGAGGAGGATCCACTATATGCCGGATTTCTTGATTGTGCCCCACAAGTCCTCGGATATTAATGACTTCTTTACAACATAGAACTGGGTTTGAGAATGGGTTGGGCTGTGTTTCTTGTGACACTGCTAGCACTCAACACAGCATTTGTTCCATATCTTTACAGCTTGTGTTTATGTTGGTGAAATATTTCTAGACTTGTGCACCTGCATTTGAGTTGATGATAGGTTGGCCCCCACATTCAAGTTTTTTTTTTATTTCTCTTGAAGCAAAATAATTTTCTTTTCCGAGGATATGGTGATATCCATCATTTTGAAACACGTACAATAAAATCCTATGCTCCACATCACTATGTTAATTCTGTTTTTGATAAATGTTGTTCATGATGCAGCCTCATGGGTTCTTCAATTGCTCCCCAGCTGTTGATGTTCCTCCCAGCATGTCTGACTCGGATATTAAGGAAAACGGGACAGTGGCAAAGTCTTGCCACAATGATGGTGTAATGTCTAAGCTTTGAGAGATTCAATCTAGTTTTGTCTTCAGGGATCGCTTCGTTTCATGCTGTGATGCACAAATTGCTTTGTTATCTTTGTATTTGGATTGAATAAACGATTTCTTGAGAACATAAACATTCGACTGCAAGTTGGCATATTATTGTCCTATGGTATCTGAATTTGTCTTGTTTTGTGCTAAGTAAATTAAATACTCCCAACTGCAATCTGAAGAATTCATGCTATCCCAAGGAAGAAACTTAAAGATATTTCCCCTGCTGCTAGCTCTTTTATTTCATCATAGTTTTTCCATCAGCTACCAACTAAGCACATTGCACGTCAATATGCTTGGTTCTTCCGTGGAATGACAATTGCTGATCTGTTATCACAGAAGTGTAAGTCAAAATTCTGAAACTATACCAATACAGCAAGTTTATTGTGCTTTAAATCTATATTCACACTTTACTATATTTTTTAAAATGGAGAATCTTAGTAATTCTGTTGATTGACTATCGGGTGGGTTTGATTTTTCACTTTCTAGTAGAAGCCTAAACATTGCAGACTATGATGCTAAGCAAGATTCAGTTGTTTAAAGGCATATTCAAACAATTACCGAAAAGATCACCACAAATGCATCATAATTCATAAGTCATAACTAACAAGTCTTCCATGTTAGTGAAAAAGTTCATCGTTCTTATTTAGGCTTAGCCTCCATTTACAAGCAAAAAGTTAAAAACCAAGACATTTAACTAGTACAAACACTTTTCATTACAACTTTGGCGGGCCAAAGATCCAATATGAGAATAAGTAACATATTTATTAAATCCAAACTGAAAAAGGTTACAATGTAGTTAAACCATCTAATCAGTCCAGAGTCACCCCCACCCCCCCTGTGTAATCAAGTTCAACGTCTCTTATCAGAATACGAAGGCTGCAAGAAACTTAAGTGAAATAATACTACTCTGAGATTCTACTGAAGAAACAGTAAAAGGTATATGACACAGTTTGAAATGAAAAACCTTTAATTCGGACTAACAGAAGAAACAATAAAAATAGAGTTAATTATTACAAAATCAGATGGGATATTTTTCCCACACAAAAAAGACTGATCAATATTATAAACACGAGGCACAAAATCAGTTCAAAACTTCTTTGCCTTTCTTCACGGATTCTGGACAAGTACTTGTGGATTCTTGGTCAAAATTAATCTCGAAGACACTGCGTTTGGGTCCTCTGTTGTTTTTTTGATTGTCAAAATATTTCTGGGCATGACTCGTAATTTGCGTTGGTGTCCTGCTTGGCACAAACTCTTTAGAAACTTTAGTCCAATTTCTTCCAACTTTGTCCAATCCAATCAAGAACGCTTCGTGTTCATCTTCAGTCCATTTTCCTTCTTGCTTTCTTGATAGAAAATCAACTGAATCCCCATTATTCTCAGTATTAGAAACATGAGGCACAAAATCATTAGGAACTCTGTAGTTGATTGGCATTGGTGAAAGTGGAATTTCTTCATTCAAAGTTTCTTTCTCTGAAGTAGTGGACGACGATAACTCAACAGTACTTGTCGATTTTGCTGCTTTGTCATTCTTAGTCTTGAGCCATGCAAAATATTTCTGGGCATGACTGGAAATTTGTGTTTTCGTTCTGCTTGGCACAAACTGTTTAGCAATTTCAGTCCAATTTCCACTTCCAAGTTTCTCCAATCCACTCAAGAACGCCCTATGTTCATCTTCACTCCATCTTTTTCCCTTGTTTCTTGATGCCGAATCCTCATTATCGTCAGTACTGATCGTAACACCAAATAGTTTAAAGCTACGATTGCTATCCCCCATTTTCTTGATTTGCCCTTTCCAATTTTATGGATTTCTTTTAACAAAGTATGAGTATGTAGTTGGAGAACAATTATCCAATTATTTACAAGAGATAATCTCTCCTACTTTGATTGGAATGGCATGTTAGCATTAGGAAATCCAAATTAGAAAACTAAGGAGTAGGAAATTAAAGTTATAGTTCAAGAAAACAGAGAGTGTGCTTTCTAAATATTAAAGAAAACTGAAGAGGTGTGACTTTTTGGAGGGTTATGACTTTTTCGAAGGGTACTGAACTTTCCGAAAAGGTGTAACTTTTCTGAAGTATCGTGACTTTTCCGAAAAGTTGTGATTTTTCCAAATGAACGTCACTTTTCCAATAAAGTACGATAAACATATGTTCATAGTACCTTTTATTGTTTATAAATAGAGAGTTCCTCAAAGTTTCTGAATGTCTTTTCTTTTCCACAAACAAATTCTAGTGTACTTTAGTGCCATTGATTGGTTTGCTGATAGTGTTGTTTTAGGGTTCGATTGATTGAATATCTAAACTTTCACTCTGTTCAGTTCTTTCAAGCGCAGCAAAATTCAGACAATCTGATTCATTTCTTTTTAACAATTACCGAAAAATAGTAGCTCTGACAATGCATTATAAGAACTTGAAATATGCCCTTTTTTTTTCCCACTTTTATGTATTTGTTTTGTCAAAGTGTAGTTGTATAACAATTATTCAACTATTTATAAGAGGTAATCTCTCTCTCCTACTACTTTGGAGTGGTGGTTAGTATTAGGAAATCCAAATTAGAAAATATAGGCTTAGGAAATAAAAGTTGCAGTTGAGAATATATGGAGTTCTGATTACCACATGATTTTATTGTTGTTTTGGCTCTTCTTTGGTAGACCTTTGCATTGTTTTCATGTTATTTGTTCTATTCTCTTCATTATCTCCTTTATCTTTAGGAATTTGTTGCATTTGAGCCGAGGGTGTTTCAGAAATAATCTATCTACCTCCACAAGTTAGTGGTAAGGTTTGTGTATATTCTACCCTCTTCAGACATCACTCGTGAGATTTCACTAGATATGTTGTTGTTTTCTTGGAGTTACTTTTATGAAAAATTATAAATATAAATGTAGATAAATTTTTATCATGCCTTTGCTTTAAATTAATAAATACTTTTTTAAAAACATTTACAGTTTAAAACTCATAAATAGGAAAATGAATACAAATTATTTAGATATACCAACTATTTGTTATAGTTTTCTTACACTTTTATAAAATTTTAAGTTATTCGTGATAAGATGGAGTTGCTTGGATTGTAAGTGTCCCTCACTTCCAACCCTAACAAAAATGTAGAAACTCCCAGGGAAGGGTTAAAAAAAGTTATTCCTAATTTTATTTAAGTAATTATCTTTAATATACTTTATTAGATAGGGGGTAAGTGTTTGATTTTGAAAGATAAAGTTCTTGATGCTAGTACAAAAATTTCAAAATATGAAATGTTTCTAATTGAGACTTGGGCTCCCATGAACTAGCATACTCAGAGTTTTCCACTTCTAACACAAACAAAATAAAGAATACAATACAATTAGATGCTTACAAGAATGCTATATATATAATAAGTCCCCCCAAGCAACTGAAATCTGAAAATTTGTTACAAGAAAGCAATACATCTTCCTTTTAGCACCAATGTTTATTGTCGCAAAAATACTTAGCAGCAATTGAGTTAATGTCATTGCATCTGCCTTCCTGAGCCGCTAAAGCCTTTTGATGGGTGGATCATTAGGAATTGAGATATCCCTTTGATGGGTGGATCATCAGGAAAATGCATACTATCCACATAATCGAACTTAAACTTCTACATACAAGCCTATGTCGCCGAAGAGATTCAACCTCTTGTGAAAACAAAAATCATTGATGTCGTAATGTAGGCTAGAGAGTTAGATCTAAATTATCCACAGAACTAGACTGAGACGAAGCCCGATGGACAACTGGAATTGCATTAGTTGATGATGAGACAAAATTAAACTGATAATTGTTCATCGGAACATAGCAATATGCATAGCTTCCATTAAACGAAACATTGGGAGGAAGTCTGTAGCTAATTGGCATTGGTGAAATTGGACTTTCTTCATTCAAAACTTGTTTGCCTTTCTTCTTATTTTCCTTTAATGCCCTTTTCAACACCAATTCTGGACAAGTATTTGAGGATTCTTGGTCCAAATTAATGTCAAATACACTAGACTTGTTGCGTTTGAGTGCTCTCTTCTCCTTTTGTCTGTCAAAATATTTCTGGGCATGACTCGCAACTTGTGTTGGTGTTCTGCTTGGCACAAACTCTTTAGCAATTCGAGTCCAATTTCCTTTTCCAAGTTTGTCCAATCCAATCAAGAACGCTCTCTGTTCATCTTCACTCCATCTTTTTCCCTTACAACTACGACTAGTACAACTCATCCCGCCCTTGTCACTTGTTGATTCTTCTCCATAAGAAGAAACATTGTTCACACTAATTTCAACTCCAAACAATTTGATGGTTTCTTTTGTCATCTTTTCTCAGTAGATGCACTTTCTTTTGTTTTTGCAAATTGCAAAGTGAAGTGTAGTTGGAGACAAATAAATATTTATAAGCGCTGTGATATTCCTAATCTATTAGGAGCGGAACAAATAAATAGGACATATATATTATTACTACTTAAAAATATTACCATAATATACTCCTATTAAGGCATTAATAATTAATATGATTTATAAGTGTAAGATTTATTGTTCATAACACACAACGAAGCCAATGACAAAAATAATTTTAAGGGAATAGGGTGTCTGATATATCCCTCAACTTTGTCATCTAGAGTTGATATATACCCATCGTTATGAAAGTATCTCATATATACTTCTACGGTTATACATACGACTCACATATAACCTTTAACGGAAATGAAAAAAATTATTTTTCTAAAAAAGTATAATCCATATGAGGTATATTTGATCCTCCTCACACATATTTATTTTTTATCACTTTTTTTTGTTTTAACGACTAATTTAAATTTATTATTTTGATGGTCAAATTTATTTATGTTTCACTAATTTTCTTGTAAAATTTATGATAGATGCCCAATATTTTTTTTACAGATATTATAATATAGCCGGAAAATTCGTTTTAAATTAGTAATATCCTAGACTTATTCTCGCGCCAAAGCTTCATTAATTCATGAATTCACTTTTAAATCTTCACAATCTTGAGGTTATTATGGAATTAACTCATCAACAATCAATATGATAGAAATAGGAATTTCGGCATCAACCACAATCAGATCAAATGCACATTTCTAGCGTCAACACCATAACATAATGCAATGGTATTTTATGTAGTACCACGTCACCAAATTAATAGTTCTATTGGGAACTAATACAGTAAAAATGTTGATCATTATAAAGTTCAGTTTGTACAGTGAAAGGGCTAAACAGAATGAGATTTAACAAGCCAACAAAACTGCAGCGTTGTTCTAAAGCATATGGCGCGACAGACTATCCTTTTGAAGAATTAAATTTGGGTCTGACCAATGAAAACCAGAAAATGTAGTGCTATTGATTGATACCACAAGTGAAAATAACAAAAATAGTTACATGAGAGAACTTTTACATCACTGAAGAGATCCAAAATTGTGTATCTTGAATATATAGCTAGAGAGTTAGATCTAAATCATCCATAGACGCAGAACTAGACTGAGACGAAGGCTGGTGGACTAGTGGAGTTGATGATGTGACAAAATTAAACTGATAATTGTTCATGGGAACATAGGCATACGCATAGCTTCCAAGTATGTAGCTGATGACTTTCTTCATTCAAAACTTGTTTGCCTTTCTTCTTATTTTCCCTTTTGGACACCAACTCCAGACAAGTATTTGAGGATTCTTCGTTCAAATTAATGTCGAAGACACTAGACTTTTTGCGTTTCATTGCTCTCTTCTCCTTTTGTCTGTCAAAATATTTCTGTGCATGACTCGCAACTTGTTCTTCTCAGTACAAACTCTTTAGCAATTCGAGTCCAATTTCCTTTTCCAAGTTTATCCAATCCAATCAAGAATGCCCTCTGTTCATCTTCACTCCATCTTCTTCCCTTACTACTACGACTACTCATCATGTCACTTGTTGATTCTTCTCCAGAAGAAGAAACGTTCTTCACATTAATTTCAGCGCCAAACAATTTGATGGTTTCTTGGATCTTCTTTGCCATAATTTCTCACTAACTACTCTTTCTCTTTTTGCAAATTGGAAAGTAGAAAAATAGAATGTAGTTGAAGAAGCAATATCTTCCAATATAAGTAGTGTGATATCCGTTAACTCGCTTTTCTATATAATAAAATAAGGAAACCGTGTATTGAACCAAATAAGGAAATAAATAGATTATTACAACTTTAAAATATTTTATACTCCTATTAAGGTAACAATTCAAGAAACAGAGTATAGCTTAGTGAAAATATACTACTACTTAGAAAGGAAATCAATTAATTAAGGGAAAAGACTTAAATATGTTAATCCAACTTTGAGAAAATCTTATTTATGCATCTCTAAAAAAATATCAAAAGGATTTTAGAGATTTGATTCATTTTTTTTTAAAAAATGACGTGGACGAATCATCATTTGCCACATGGACAAAATGAGTCTGTAAAATTGGATGGGTTTTCCATTAATCCATAATGACATGGATTAACCTTTTCTCAAACAGAAATGACATAGCCAAATTTTTAACATGTGTATGTCATAAATAAGTTCTTTTTTCAAAATTTAATGACATATTTAAACTTTTTTTCATTAATTAAACCAATTAAAGGAGGAGACTGGTATATTAACAGGGGCATAGCTATAGCCATCTCAGAGTGTCGAACTGGACACCCTTCGTCGAAAAATTATGTTGTATATATATATCAAATTCTTAAAACTTAGGATTTGGGTAAGTTCTTTAGCTTCTTTTTAGTAGATTTGATGTGTTTAATAGTTGGTTTGCTAGTAAAATAGGGTTTGTGGTAGCTAAGTGTATAAAAGTAGAACTGTTTCAGTCACCTTTTTGGATTTATGAGGATAGTCTATGAGCCGTGGATACTACTATTAGAGTCACATTTTATTATTCTAACTTTATATTATATACTTTTCAATAAAAATTTATATGATTTACATTCTTACTTCATAAGTCCTCATATATACTATCTCTACGAACTTCATTTGTAGGATTATACGAAGTATGTTATAATTATTCAATTAAAAAAATAAGGTCTCATTATGAAGTTTGGCTTTAGGCCCACAAAATTGTAGAGACGGCCCTGAAATTGACACTATATATGCATCGACAAGCTGAGAGCTTCAAAATTTGACACTGATAGCAGTATACATAGTATATCTTTACAGAATTTGTTTGCACGAATTTGCGATCGTCAATGATTTCTATCATGTGATGCCACTTTCTCGAAATAAGGGAAGCAACTGTTCTCTGCTTCAATGTTAGAGAACAAAGGATTTTCTGGCGGATATCATTTGGTAATTCACAAATTAAACAATCGCCTTTACCTAATTCAGGCAAATAAATTCTGCAAAGTTATATTGTGGATATTACTATTAGAGTCAAAATTTGAACCTCTCATCCTGTCGATGCAGATACAGTGTCATTGCATATTGATTGTGTTCTTCTGACATATCACCATACCTCCACACAAGAAAATAAGTAAGTCTCACTATAGGAAAATGTTAAAAAAAATAGAAAACGAAAAGGTTAAAAAATATCTTGTTTTCACCTATTTTGCTAAAAGTATCTCTATTTTATCTTTTTGGTCCACTTATATCCTTTTTAAACTGTGACTGAAATTTCAGAGTCACACTCTATCTTTACAAGGTCTTGCACTCCTACTACCCAAAATTTCTTTGCATCTTATGTGATTATGTGGAGGCACAACCTAATTCAGTTAGTTGTTGTGATATACAGGTGCCTTACATGTATATACGTTTTTTGTTCAATTTTTTTTTATTAAAAAGATTAAAAAAATATTTTGCTTGCCTTGTATTTAAAATAGATTCCTTTTTGTTAATAAATGGGTATTTGGGCCTCTTTAAAAAAATGTATTTAAAATAGATTAATACAAGTACTTTTTTTTTTTTTGCCTTATATTTAAAATTTTCTCAAATACATTTAACTTTTTAAAGTTTCTTTGTCTTATATAAAAAAAAATTCTCAAACGCACATTATTATTTTTATTATTTGCCTTCTTTCATTTTTTTTAATTGATTTTATTTATTCCTTATATTCAACTATATAATTACGTAAATATATACAATTACTAGCTTATTTGTGCGGTAGTGGTTTGTTTGTTGCTATTGTTTAGAAGTTAAATATGTTATTTCCTGGTCTTTAGGCTACAAGATTAGTGGAGTTGTTTAGATCAGAATAATTAGGAGTAATTTATGTGTTTTGTTATTAATAACTTTTATCTATTTAAGAACTTGTAATTGAGAAATAAAAAAGCACTTTCACTTGAAGATTATTTCCCTTTGATTAATGTCACCATAAAGGAGATGAAATCCTCTCTAATGGATAAATTATTTTTCGATGAACCATTTCAAGAAACATGCTTACCTCAACCACTTGCAGTATCTTCTTTAGTTCCACCAAATGATTTCTTCGCGGTATTGAATGGCTTGATCCAAAATCTAGAGCTCGGCCATTTCAATGGCAAAATGATAGAAAATCAGATTGACACTTATTATGGTGAACATCATTTCAATATGTTTAATCATTTCTCGGACAATGGAAATCATTCCAATGTATTGAATTCAAATGAGTTCTCTATGAAATTCAATGAAGCACTTCAAGAATCATATTTACCTCAACCAATACATTCTTTAGTTGTTTGTTTATATTTCTTGAGTTGAGCATTTCTTAGATGCTATCACCTCAGTAGTTGGATTGCCAATCTCCTCAATTTCAACACCTTCACCAAGTTGTTGCACAACTTCCATAAATGTGGCATGAAGATCCATCCGTTTAATTTATGTTCTTCACCTAACAATCTTATCAATAGCATTACTTTGACTTTTTCGTTAATCTCTTTCATGCTTTTTGTACCTCTCTTCCTCACAACTTGATTAGGAGGTTCAAAGATTCACCAGAAAACAAAAACATAACTTACAAAAGCAACCAAATCCATCTAAATTTCATTCTTATACACAACCAATATCACATCACATATCCCAACAAATGACGGAAATCCATGGATCCCAAGCACATGCCATAAACAATAACTGGAATCTTTAGTATCAATCTCAAACTATCGCTATGGTGATACAAAAGATTGAGAGAAGATTTTCTCACAACAAGATGCTAGCACAAATGCTGAACATGGGATTATTAGTCTCGTGTTCAGATTTTTGACTTGCTTCTATTAGGTGCCTATACACATATTGCCACACATTCTTATGAAACATTTCAATACATTTCTAGAAATCATCCCAATAAACTGAATTCAAACGAATTCTCTATGAACTTCCACGAACTACTTCAAAACTTATACTTACCTCAACCACCTTCATTACCTTCTTTAGTTCAATCAAATGATATCTTCGCATGGTTGAATGACTGGAATCAAGATCTAGAACTCAAGCATTTCAATATACTAAATTCAAATGAATTCCCTATAAACTTCAACAAACCACTCCAAGAAGTATACTTACCTCAATCACATGATATACCTGTTGAAATTTGGTAGAATCTTTTTACTTTTTTCTTTTTAGTCTAAAAATATTCTATAGTATTTAATTTCCTTTCAAGTCTAGGGTTTACATTAATTGTAAAATATTTAGTTTCCTTTTAGTTTAGTATCTAGAAGGAAAATAATATATTTTATTCTCCTTAATTATTTATAAATAGTGATGTACTCTTCTATTTGAATCAATGAATCAATAGAAAGAGTTATCATTCATTCTCTCTTTAATTTTTCTTTCTAGTTTCTTCCATTCCATAACAATACCTTCTTTAGTTCCATCAAATGATTTCTTCGCAGGGTTGAATGGATGGATTCAAGATCTAGAACTCAACAATTTTAATGTTCTAAATTCAAATGAGTCCCCTATGAACTTCAACAAACCACTTCAAGAAGTATACTTACCTCAACCCCTATAGCAAAATAAGCATTTAGTGGCAATAGATTTTTCTTTTAGCAAAAATATTGATATTGTAAAAACATTTAGCGACAGTTGAGTTAATGTTATTGCATTCAGAGTGCTAAAGCCTTTAGTGACATTTATATAATGTGTTGATTATAAATATCTTTATTATATTATTTGCACTAAATATAATAAAGTGGTACTTATATTATTGCCGCTAAATGATTATCGCAAAATTTATTATTTGTTGTAGTGACCACCTGCAGTACCTTGTTTAGTTGAATCGAATGATCTCTTCACAGGGTTGGATGGTAGGAACCAACAACTAGAACTCGACAATTTCAATGTACTAAATTCAAATGAGTCACCTTACCTCAACCACCTGCGCGTAGTACCTTCTTTGGTTCCACATAATGATTTCTTTGCAGGGTTGAACGGGTAGAACCAACACCGTGAACTTGACAATTTCAATGTACTAAATTCAAATGAGTTCCCTATGAACTTCAACGAACCACTTCAAGAATACTTATCTCAACCACTTGTAGTACCTTCTTTAGTTCCACCAAATGATCTCTTCACATGGTTGAATGGCTGGATTCAACAACCAGAACTCAACAATTTCAATGGTAAAACGATGGAAAAAAAATCAGATCGCCACTTATTACAACTCAACTCAAGATAATATCTCCACAAGGTCGGTTGTGAAACACACCCACCCATCCCGAGGTAGAAGACACGCCAAGACAAATAGATAAATTGGGAAACGACATTTTTTGTTTTTTGCTTAACAATCTGCATACAATTGACATTCTTTGAGAATACACACACATAAAATTCACCAGCATTACTATTAAACTCGGCATCAACGATTTGAAATTAGCTTCAAATGTAATATTAGTGTCAAAAAGATGGATAATGACTTCTAATACCGTTGATACAACATATTAGATTTTTCAAATTCACAACTCACTGATATATCAACTAGAAAAACAGAGAGATCAGAGTTGTCAATCATTGTAGCAGCCTCAGCAACAGTAACCTTTGGTTTCTTCGCCTTCTTCAGCATACTATTCTTCACTAAAACACCGCCATTCTCGATAAATTTCAACAAAAAGCATACAACATGGACACATTCAATGTTGAAGAACATTCCACACTTCTGTCAACTCTGCCATCAGTCATCACAACAATTACCTGATCAAGAATCAAAGAAAAGGCGATCAATTATGACTCATAGATGCTTTTTTTCTTTTCTCTTTGGTTGCAAATTGGTCCATCAGGGAGAAAAACTAAATAAGAATGTGGATCAAGAATGTTGAAGATCAGTGATGAATTTCAAATCAATCAGTTGAAACAACATACCAAAGGATGCGAGGAGAGACTGAATTTCGCTCCTACATCATCCGAAGGAGTTTAAAAGAAAAAGTCAATCCAGCTTGTGATATATGCAGAATTTAGGAAATTTTCATTTCCTATATCTGTAGAAGAGAAAATGAGGTCGAGATCGGCGTGGAGTAACTAATAGAAATCTTCATCAGTTTAATGCTATTGTCAAATTCAAACATATCTTCGTCAGTTTGAGATCGACATGGAGTAACTAATAGAAATCAAGCATCTAATCAAGAAAAAACTGAAAGACCACCGTGTTGTAATGACAAGGTACTTACTTGAATCACAGATTTTCACCAGATATCCTATATTGAACATATTGTTATCAAATTAGATGCACGTAGATACTCAAAAACAACACATAGGAGTTTGTTTCTACTTACTTCCATAATGATGAGGTTAAGACGGTCGTATCCTTCAATTGCTTCGACTTCTTCCTTAATTCTCTCAGCTGAAGCCTCCAGAAATTTATTCTTGTACTGAATCAACTTAACCAGTTTCAGTGTTGAAATATAAGCAAAGCTAATGGGGATCTCTTCGAGCTCATCACACCTTTTTATAACAAGTGTTTCGAGCTGGGGAAAGGATTCCTCTGAGGCATCCCACCTTGAGATACCTAATGACACCAGTTTCAAGAGCTTAAGTTTATGCAATGTGATATCTCCAAGGCTCCATTCTTTGGATTGAATAAGATCTCCAGCTGCTAATTGGAGATACTCCAGATTTGGTAGTCCCGCAATGACAGGAATCATGCTTTCTATATGAATCCTGTATAATACCAACTTCTTTAAATTTGAAGGCAACTGTAACTTGGATACAACTTGGGACGATTTAATAAAATTAAGGCGAAGTATGCGAAGCTGCTTAAAGCTCTCCAATTTGAGACAAATCTCTGCAGAATCATTATCTCCGTTAACAGAGATGTGAAGTTCTTGAAGATTAGGACACCTCCGTGACAACACATCCAGGCTATCAACTTGATCAATTGGAAATACAACATTCCCTAATGTCCTCAAATTTTCCAATTTAGAGCATTCTTCAAAGATCCCCTGCTTGTCGTTTTCCAAATCAAATTCAGCAGAAGAAATCTCAACATGCCTTAATTTTTTGATTTTCCAAAAAATGGCTGGTAATAATGTAGACGCGCAATGACAATTCAGAAATAAAGTTTCCAGATGGGGCAGATGAAATTCTGGATGAAAACTAAAGCTAAATGTGTTAACTGCGAGGTACTTCAGGTGAATTAGTGGTTGCAATTGAGCTGACCGCAAAAGAGCCACACTATGAGAACTTAAATCCAAGACCTTAACAAGTATCAATTGATAAACATCATGATGGAAGGGATTCCACTCATAACCTACTCCATTCGTCATTATCAGTGACCTCAAGTGTTGGTAGAAAGTCTTGGTTCGTGTTTTGGATCTCAGAGATGCAAACTTGGAACACTCATTATTGAAACTGAAGCTCACTCGACTTTCGTTCCAATCATAAGGTCGAAACTGGTAACGGTTTGCCTTCACTACCAGCATAAACTTTTCTTCTCTACTCTTCTCCAAGCAAAAGTGAAGCACTACATCATGGACATGGCAGTATTTGACTTTACTGTTATATCCTCTCGTTGAAACCATTACCACATTATTGTGAATGAGATCCATCAAGTAACCTTCAGCTTCCTCTTCCATTAATCTCCCAGATTCACTGTTTTGAATTAATCTTTCTGCGATCCATAAGCTTATCAATTTAGACACTCGAATACTCACATCCTCCGGAAACATCGCCATGTAGAGAAGGCAAGGCTTTAAATAATCGGGTAAGTTATCATAACTTAAAAGCATACTTGCCCGACTATAGTCTTCAGTCTCACAATCAAGATAGGAAAATAGAGCTTTTTTAACTTCACGCCACCAAGATTCATTCACTTTATTCCTTTTAATTATTCCAGCAGCTAAGATGACCACAAGAGGCAATCCTTTGCACCTTTTGGCAAGTGCTAGACTCACATTTCGTAGTTCGGGTGGGCAACTGTTGGAATGTATGCGTCCACGTTTTATATGGGACCAGGTCCTCAGCACAGTTGCACTAACAGAAAATAAACAAAGTGCTGAAAGTAAAGATTGCATAACAACTTTACGTGGAAACCTCCTTGCTCAAGGGAGTAAAACCACGACCTGGCCTGCCAGGACTTTTCAAAACTTCTTTCACTAATCTTCTCCAAGCAAAAAGCAAAAGCAAGTTTACAAACCAGGATTAACCTACTAATCCCAACTCTAAGCAATACCTCCTATTACTTAGATGAGCCAGAGCGGACACAGCACCGCTTACTATACTAATCCTAACTGATTAATATAGACCTTTTAGAGTAAGAGCCTAAGTTACCCTTAACCTAGTTCTTACAATGATTCAAATGAGTTTGAAAACATTTCTTTTACAAGAAAAACTGATCTTACAATATAAGAACTATTACAAGGAAACAAAATAACAGCTAATGCAAGAAGCTCTTGAAG
>JAJOOR010003511.1:0-39690 GCA_036250505.1 Solanum acaule
TACAAGATAACAATACAATACATAACATAATAATTTAAATACAAGATAACAATACAATACATAACATAATAATTTAAATACAAGATAACAATACAATACATAACACAATAATTTAAATACAAGATAACAATACAATATAATACATAACATAATAATTTAAATACAAGATAAAATACAATACATATTGATCACAACAATAATTTAAAAATGTAATCTTCATATTCACCATTAGATGGATTTCATCTTATTATAAACGGTTGGATGAGATTCTCATCAGTACATTACATATTATATAATGAACACCATTTACCACTTGAAGTCTGCACATTCATTTCATTTCATTTCAAAACATATTCAAGTAATTTGGTTTGTCCTTTGAAAATGAATTTCAATCTTGGAGATTGTTCTAATAATAATGATGAAGATTTTTCTTCTTCGTCATCATCTTCGTTAGATTTGAAATTTTTTCCTAGTATAGAACATCATGATAATTTAATAAATCAACTACGTATGAACAACTACATGTTTCAACAAGTTCTACAAAATCATACTAATGAAGTTTTCATAGGTGGCTCCATTCCAGGTCATGTGGTAATCAATCGTGATCATGAGGCGGCTGATGATAATTTATTTTTTGATTATTTTTCGGCCACACCACGCTTTAATGATACAATATTTCGCCATCGTTATCGAATGTCCCGCAATTTGTTTCTTCGTATCGTTGATGCAATTAAAGATCACGATACGTACTTCAAACAATGCATTGATGCGCTGGGTAGATTTGGATTATCTACTTTGCAAAAAATTACCGTTGTGTTTAGAATGTTGGCATTAAAAATCACGACACGCACTACATGATATAATGACTACATGTATTATATTGTGCAACATGATAATTGAGGATGAACGTGATCTCAATGCACTAATTCAAGATTCCGTAGAGGCTCCAACTCCAACTATAGAAATGGTGGTAGATGAAAATCTCCGGTTTGAACAATTTTTAGCTAGACATAAAAAAATTAAGGACAAAAAATGCTCATTTTGAACTCCGTAATGCATTAATAGAGCATTTATGGGAGCAACGTAATAATTTTGAAAATTGAGTGTTTATGTAATTGTATGTCACTTTTATTTGAATTTGCCCCTAATTTATGTATTATATTATATTATTTTCTTGCAATTTATGTTATTTTAAAATTTTAGAATAAAGTATAATTTCATATCACATTAAAAATTATATAAAGTAATTATTTAGGAAAAAAGAAATAAAGGATTTATATTATGAAATATGAAAATAAGAATGAAATAGAAATAATAATATAATATTGAGGAGAGAGAAACAAATTCCTTTTTAGAGAGTAAAATAGAGAATTGGGTTGGAGTTGGTTGTCTGAAAAAATAGAGAACTATATATTTGGAGAGTAAAATAGAGGATTGGGTTGGAGATGCCCTTAGCAGGTTATCTGTACGGTCTATTCTGCGATGTAAATGTGTTTCAAAATTATGGAAGACAATAATCTGTGAACCTTACTTTAAGATGAAGCATCAAAGACATGCGATGAATTTCAAAAAGATTCTTCTTGGCCAATGGTGCTACCAGGGGTGGATCCACCTACACCCGTGAAGGTGTACGTGCACCCGACAACTTTTAAATTTTTTGTATATATATGTATAGATAGTCTATAAAAAGATAATATATTTAAATGTGCATTCAAATAAAC
This sequence comes from Solanum acaule, assembly GCA_036250505.1. NCBI lineage: Eukaryota > Viridiplantae > Streptophyta > Magnoliopsida > Solanales > Solanaceae > Solanum > Solanum acaule. The sequence continues at coordinate 1,722 of JAJOOR010003511.1, forward strand.
AAAAATGATCTTAGTGTTGTTGGTGCTGAACATTAGAACTCAATGTCTTGAGAGTGAATCCATGAACAGGGGCCGCTCTACATCTTTCAAAAAGAAGCGATTGCCTTGGGCCCCAAAATTTGAGGGGCCTCATTTAAAAAAAAAAGGTTATAAGTATTTTTATTTTTTAAAATATCAAGTATTACTTGTAGAAAATAAAAACATTTCATAAAAGAGTAAAGTAGTAATAGAAGTTTGACAAATTATGAACACTATTTCTCAAGAATGATTAAATAATTGGCTATAATAAACTTCATAAAAAATATATATTCGAATTTAAGGCCTTCATTCGGATTTGGCTTTAGGCCACCGATTTATTAGAGCCGCCCCTGTCCATGAGGGTTGTCATTTTTTTGCCTTTAAAAAAATCAGCCGTTTGCCTTTGGGTGTTACAATGATACAAATAAATTTCATACTAGTTTGTATTGTTCTCCTTTTTAATCAGCTCAACTAGTTGACGATATAGAAGAACTTGTTTGTCCTAGAAACCATGAACCACCAAAGTACAAAAAAGTGTTCAAAGTGTGTTGTTCTTGCAATGGGTTGGTTCTTCTCTCAATTGACGGATATCTTTTGCTTTGGAACCCTTCCACGAGAGAATCAATAGAACTTCCATATTGAAAACCTAAAAAACGGTTGCCTACTTTCGGATTGGGATATGACAGAACTAATGATGACTGCAAGATCCTTAAGTTTCACCGTTGTTACATGGAAATTCTAATGCTAAAAAGTGGTTGTTGGAGAAATATATTATATAATAGAATTGACTCACTTCCTATGCATAGAGTTACTCATGATCCTTTTGCATTTATACATGGAGCATTTCATTGGGTCGGTTTCCACAATAAACCTTGTGTAGTTTCACTTAGTATTTCAGATGAGGTGTGCGGATAGATACAATTGCTAGAGCCAATGAGAAAAATGTTCGATGATCAGATTTGCAAATATGGAGTTGCAGTATTAAGAGAGATGCTTTGCTTTTAATATGCTCATAATCTTTTCGAGGAGACTACTTGTAAGTTATGGGTAATGAAGGAGTATGGTATCGAGGAATCTTGGATTCAATTGTATACTATACAAGAGACAAGTATGACTTTAAAAAGACCGCTACATATATTTGACGATGGTGAACTGCTACTCAGCTACGAACACCATCCACTTAGGACATCCAAAGGACCATTTGGATTAGGCTGCATATGGCCCCGTGCCATCAACAAGCAACGTGATTTCTCCAAAATTACTTATTTTGTGTTTTATTATGTAGAATCAAGACACCTTTTTACTTTTTTTTTGTTTTTGATTTTTGTGTGACAGAAGACTTTTATTTTGATGATTTTATCTATTGTTTACTAATTTTTATTTTTCAAAACTGTCAGTTTTCTTATTTCATGTTATGAGAGAATCGACATTATAAGGTGATGCACAACCATAGACTTCATTTCATTAATCAATAAAAATTATCTTTGCCCCAAGTTAAATAAAAATCCACTAGTTTAGGAGCTAATAACTTAGATATACACTAGTATGCAATATTACGTATTTTACCAGATTTTTGGTGTCTCCAGATACGTTTAGATACATGTATTTCGGATGCATGAGGTCAAATTTAGGTGTAATTTGTTTTAGATACATTGTATCCAAGTGGATTCACATGTATATGAGATATACAATATAACAAATCTCGCTCGCCACCCTCTCATGTATCTAGTGTGATTTGCATGTATCTGAGATACATATGAATTTCGCTCGACTCTCTCCCTATTTTTGTGTAACTGATAGCAAAAATACATGTATCTAAGTGTAAGATACGTAGGAAACTCTTAATTAGTGGTAAGATAAGTAATATTTTGAAAGTATAGGTAGTAATAGTATATATGGTAGTGAAGTGTGTCTAATTATATAGTTTTTCCTAAATAATATATAATGGTGAAAACAACTAATCTAATTAAAAATTGACTTCTAAATGAAAGGTTACAACTAAGAAAACCAGAAACCTGCATTTAGAATTGTATTTTTTTGTTGTTGCTTATATCAGTGTTATTAAATTTTGAATTTAAATTGTAATGTTAATCGAATAAGAATGCACACTTGGGTGAGGGGGAGTGAGAGGTAAGGCTGACTGACGAGCACAAAATACAATATAAATTGAGTGATTCGCTAGTCAAAGACAGTATAGTTTTATAGCTCGTTTCCACATAAATTGGTACGAATAGTGAATCGAACAAAATCTTGCTACGTATTATCCAAATATTGACATTTTAGGTAGAGCCAACTCTCTTTGTGACTTTAACTTCTCATTTAGTAATCTTTTTTTCTTCTAAGTTTTCTTCAATTCCTTTTTCATCACTTTCCTTCTTCTCATTTGTCTTCAATTCTGTTGCCTCTACTTTCTTAGACTTGGCTTCTTCCTTTTCCTTAATCTTTGCGTGTAGGAAACTAATTAAGCCATTAAGTGAAACATCAACCTCATCTTCCTTCAACAGCTGCTCAGCCACTTCGGCTGGCGTCACCATCGCAGTTTCTATGAGTTCTTCAATTTGTTTGAACAATTTGTGCTCTCTAGTTTCCAGGTAATTAGCAGCAAGAAGCCTGAAGCCACTGGGAGTGCAATATGACAAGTGAATGTGCATGTCCATCCTGCCAGGCCTTAACAATGCAGGGTCAAGCTTTTCTATGTGATTTGTTGTGAAAATTATGATCCTGTCATCACCACAGCTCGACCATAATCCATCAATGAAATTCAATAAACCAGATAATGTTACCTGCAATTGTTAAAAAAAAAAAAAAACAGACATTCTTCATTCTATTTCTTGCAGTACACTTGTTTAATTATGTCTACAACTACCTAATCAATATTTCTCGTATGAACATTCAACTAATAGTTATTATCTCAGAAAGTCGGCTTTCTTCTTGATTCCTATTTTCTTCAACAAAAAAAGTGATTTTATGAGATAATAGCTAGTAGTTGAGTGACTATCTGAAAAATCAAATCTGTCATCAAGTTTCCTCAAAGCTTAATGCTGGAAGCGAAATGCTTTTAAAGTAAGACAAGGAAAAAAAGCTAAAATCAAAGGGACTTACCTTGGTTTCTTGTTGATTAGAACCATCTGGAGGAGAATCATTTGTTCGATTAGCCAATTTATTTTGCAAATCAATGGTACAGTCAATGTCTTCGACCACCAAGATGGACTTGTTAGCCGTGGCCACAAGCAGCCGTCTTAAATCAGAGTTTCTCATCACCTCAGTCAACTCCAAATCATATATATCAAAGTTCAAGTAATTAGCCATGGCGGCGACCAAACTGGATTTTCCTGTCCCTGGAGGGCCATACATCAAGTACCCTCTTTTCCACGCTTTCCCTACTTTCCTATAATAATCTTTTCTCTTCACAAATCTGTCTAAATCCTTTACAATTTTGTATTTCAGCTCTAAATCCATTGCCAGAGTCTCAAAGGTTGCCGGGTGATCAAGATTAATCGCCTCCCATATATCATGTAAATTATAAATGCTCTGGTAATCCACAGTGTGAATCTTGATTGCCCTGTTCTCAAGTTTTTTCAGTTTTGCTTCTTCTATGATGTAAGGCAAGTATGAATTAAGGACAAGGTCCTTGTTTTTCTTGTGAAATGTGAGCTCAAAGGATCTGACCTCAGATCTTAAAGTGGAATTCATGCTTCTGGGATTATAAAAGTCTCTAGACTCTACTTTTTTGCTAAGCCAGATCCACTGGAATTTCTGCCCACTGTAAACATCTGTCACCTCCTCGTCGCGTTCCAATGTTATGTTGAACTGTTTCTCCTTCTCAGGCTTGCTGATTTTGACTCGCCAGGTTGGTTGACAACTTGTTACCCAAGTACATTTCAGCTGCTTCGTAGATTTCATTGTTGACCAAGCCATCAAATTCGTCAATTACCATTGTCAGCTGATTTGAGAACCTGCTGAAGAGGTTTTTGAGGCCAAAGAAGAGATAATCATACAATTCTGGCGGCAGCAACTCATTTGCAACCGTCCGAACAACCATGGTTGTTGCAGCAACAGAGCCTACTGTAGATAAAACAGTCTTGGCAAGTGCCATTTTCGATTCTGCTGAAGAAGACATGTTCCCAAAGAGGAACGTGTCACTCTGTGGCTGAGGATATTCAAGATTTTGTTATTGACGTTGAGGGTGCAGGAGAGGGAAAGCTGGTTTGATGGGATGTAAGCAATGGCTAAAGGGGAAGTGTTAATTTATAGTAAAAAAAAAAGATGTGAAAAAAACAAAACGTGTGAAGACTTTTGGAACCGTTGAGAGCAAGCGTCATTGCTTAGACTGGGTGGACTTTGAAGATTCTACATATCCAAGACAGCCCATTCACATTTTAATAAAGAAGTTTTCCAATATGCCAACTCGAGTAAAGCCATTTTAACATGAGAAAAATGAGAAACTGCAGCGAAGTTTCTGCTACCTTTCACCATTTCAAGTCAGGATAAGGTACCAGAGTATAGCAAGAGGCGGATTCATAATTTAATAGCTATAGGTTCAACCTTTAAAGTTCTCAGAATTGAATACTTAAGTTTTAATATTGGGGTAGGTACCATACTATTTGTTGCAACTAAAGTGAATTTTGTACACATGAAATAGGGTTCAGATGATCACGAACCTAGTGCCGCAACACTACATCTGGTACCCGAAGGTAGAGTAGACTACTGCATGCTGAACACTAAATCGGTGACGAACTTGGAAATTGTAAGTAGTTGAAGTCTGAAGGCCAAGGGTGCTCCGATGTGTTGGAAGATGTAGGAGAATTTCCCATCTACCATGAAAACATACTAAAATTGAAGAAAAAAAATATTGAAGAGGGAAGATAATTATACGTTGCTCAATGGAAACGAAAATAACGAAACTTCATGCAGTCCATGCTGCAGAGGGAGTCACATTCAACCAATGTAAAAGGTTGACGACAAAAAGATCATGGATAACTTGTTGAAATTGATATCATATGGACAGATAACAACTGCAGCTGCAGTGTTTCAAGTAGCTAGATGAGTACAGAGGATCCCGGGACATGATCAGAATAACTATCTGTCCATCCATGTGTACTTCCCTTTGTCTGAAGATTAATAAGAACTTGAATGTAAAGAAAGATAATTTGCCCTTGTGAATGTGTAAAAAATAATTGGAGAAAGCTTCGTTGGCATATTAACACAACATTCAAACAAAAAAAATCTAATGCTTATGATCTGCATCATTAATCTCAGAGGGAGAGGGGCAGCTTGGTGCACTAAAGCTCCCGCTATGCCAAGGGTCCAGGGAAGGGCCCGACCCCAAGGACCTATTGTATGCATCATCATTCTCAGGTTACTACAAATTTCTTTCAAAAGTCAAGAGACCGAGAGTAATATATAAAGAAAGAGGTGAAGATCATACATATAGGTTCGGACATTTAAAGAACCTAAATCCACTGCATCTCACTCCATAGATATAGACTTGTACTGCTGGACAGTTGCAGTTATAGCTTGCTCAACTGGTAGTCTTTCCATGCTTGAAGCGCCATAAAATCCATGAACTCCTCTGGTTCTCTTCAGTACATATGCTGCTTCTTCAGGGGAAGATATAGGGCCTGCAAATAGAGCAAAGATTCTTCACTTCAGCGACATAAATAATTCACAAGAGAAGAAAAGAACGTGTCGTCATAATAAAGACTAAAGAATTGACGATACAGAAAACTTGTCAAGCAGAAAATAAACTTCCTCCAATGTTATCTTACTCAGATAAATGTAAAATTATAACTACAGGTATTTGTTTGACAACTTAAAATTTTGTTCCAAATTAGACTTCATGGATCGTCTGTCAGAAAAAGAACATTATTGCTTTTGAACAAGAAAAATGCTGGGTTACAAAATGATAGTAAATGCCCTTATGTACTTAACAAGCAAATATATTATGTGAGAAGGTTTAAATATTCCCTACATCTACCTATTGGGCAAAAAATACCCCTCAGTCTACTTTTTTGGTCCATTTCTACCCTTAAAACAATACCCTTTTTTTAAAAAAATATTATTATTATTATTTATTATGTGGCATTTTCTTATTGGATAAATTAAACCCCAAACCATTTAATTTCTCTCTGCCCACTCCGACCCATTCCAGTGCTCACAACCCAGAACCCAATTAAAAGACCCATGGATATTGATCGCTCATTTTTTTCCCTTCAACCCTAATAGCTCTTTCTTCTTCCCTCTTTTTTTTATTTAACAATTTCAACACCAACCTGCCTTATTCACCATTCTACCAAACTAGACCAAAACAGAAGCAAAACAGCATCTAAACTCTACCAAAAAAACTACATCAAAACTGGTAAAAAAAACTCTACCATCAAAACTACACCAAACTCTACGAAAATTGCACCTAACTATAACAAAACAGAGGCAAAACAACACTTAGATTCTACCAAAAACTAAACCAAAGAAAAAAATAAGCCTGTGGCACAAAGGCAACAAAAGTGCACCATAACGAGATAAAAAAATTGAACCAAAATTCGATACTAAAATGCACCAAACGTGGTCCAAAAATGAAAATAAATTTGGTTCAAATTTACTTCATTAACGATGGAAATACATTATAATGAAACTTGCGAATCATACCAATTCCTAAAACATAAGAACATTAACCAAACTTAATACAATTTCACTCTAAGCTTGAAACTTTCCCCTCTAAGATAGATGCATAATTCAAATCTGTCAATTTAGCCATATCATTCACCGTCTAATTCTTTAACATGTTCCATTCTTGACAAGGGCATCCAACGACTTTTTTACTGTGTATAAACATTGTCACATGAAGTGAAAAGTTTTTTTATTATCTTGCCATTCCAATAACAACCTTTCATCTCATAGCAACAACATTTATAGAACCTATGACCACAGTGTCGCAGTCATAAAAAATTGGCAACCATTCTGCAATGACATACGGGGGATCTCCTTAATCACGACAAGAAGCAGAAGAATATTCAAACATTTGAAGGAAACTAATGTGATTTGAAATTAGTGTTGAAATTGTAAAATAAAAAAGAGGGAAGAAGAAAGAGCTATTTATGGCGATCAATATCCATGGGTCTTTTAATTGGATTCTGGGTTGTGAGCACTGGAATGGGTCGGAGCGGGTAGAGAGAAATTAAATGATTTGGGGTTTAATTTATCCAACAATAAAATGCCACGTAATAAATAGTAATAAATATATATTTTTAAAATGGGGTGTTAGTTTTAAGGGTAGAAATGGGCCAAAAAGGTGGACTGAGGAATATTTTTAGCCCAATAGGTGGATGAAGGGCATATTTAAACCTTTTCAAATAGTTCAAGGGTATTTTTGGCCCTTTTCCGTAAAAAATGTCATGGATATACTAAAAAAGAGAGAAAAAGATAAAAACAAAAGAGAACAGCCTCATTCATTGCCTGAATTAGATCAGACTTCATTTAGAGTGAAAATTACGCCGTAAGTATCTATTGTCATCCATCATAAAACAATATTTTCTCTTGCTAGGGAAAGCAAAATAAATGTTTGAATCATACAATTTTCTAGTTATAAGAAAGCAAATAAAAACACACTCTCATTGTTTCATAAAGAAATTGAATGTACATATCAGGACCCAGAAAAGCACAAATTCAAAGGAGTACCAAGAACTTAACATCAACGTACCTCTAAAAAAATAAATGTCTACTCACAAATAATATGGAAGATAACCAGAAAATATGTCGTAGGAAATATGTTATGAACAAATTTTAAGGGACATAAACAATAAAAATGCAACTGTAAATCCAAAAGTTTCAACCAGCATTTGTTTTCCTGGTCATGATTTATGAGACAATGCAGAAACTGCGGAGAATCAATGCTAAAGCTATGTGGACTGCTACACACACATGAATCATTCAAGAAAGACAGTAGAATATCAATCTTCACCACTTGACAAAATGTTTCTTTTGTTAGAGTCTCTAGGTTCATATATATTACCACATATATAATTCGTACCAGTGCACTAACTAAATGGTGTAATATAAATTAGGCAACTACCTTAGGATTTATACCCGTAAACATTGGGGTAGGACATTGAAAATAATAACATTATATGAGAATCCGCGCAAGTGCTATGAGAAGCAGGTCACACACATGCTTAAGCTTTCAGTAATCTACCTAACTTATTCTTTACACGCCAAGGAATTAAGACAAAATGACTACAAAATTAATGAAGCCAGTGAACTCATTTGGTACAGTGTACACCATCAGAGTACTGCTTAGTTGTCAAATTATTTTAGCTGAACCTGGAATTTGGCAGAGAGTTTGCTTTAGTTGGCTACATTAACAACAAAGACTTGACCCAGTCATTTTCTTTCTTCTTCTTTTTTTTCCTTACAATTTTCTAGTTACTTTAGGTTTCATGGATTACCTCCATGGCAGAGCACAATTGCATCAGGATTTATCCTATGAGTAGCATCTGCAATAGCTTGGACACAAGTTACACTTTCCTCCAATGAGACAGCAGTTTTTGCACCAATTGAACCAGATGTTGTAAGCCCCATATGGGCCACTATGATGTCGGCACCAGCTTCTGCCATAGCAACGGCTTCATCTGGGCAGAAAGCATATGGGGTTGTCAAAAGGCCCATCCTGTGAGCTGCTGCAATCATCTCAACCTCCAAGCTGAATATAAAGTAAGATATCATGATCTTGTTCGTCTTTAAGAAACCGTCTTCTTACAATTAGAAGGATATAAGTTTAGTCTTACTAAAACATATCTACTGTAGACATACCCATAACCCATTCCAGTCTCTTCCAAATTTTGTCTAAAGTTACCATCAAATAGACCAACAGTTGGAAAGTTTTGCACCCCACAGAATCCAACAGATTCCAACTGCTTCAGGAAGTTATCCATCCTGCGGAAAGGATCAGTAGCACAAACTCCGGCAAGAACTGCCACTTCCTTAACGACCTGAAGATTTCAATGTCGATAGAAACTAAGCCACCATTCTGGAAGGTAAGAATATATCTGAGGAAGGAGAAAGAAACAGAATCTTCCTTTTCAAATAAGAAATGGACAAAACATCTCAATGAGCTATCAGTAAAAGTTTTGTCATCACTCAGAAACTTTCTAAGATAATGGACCACCCTATGAAGGACATAATGAGAAACCTCAATCATGGTTACTATTTGCAACAGAACTCATACGGAAAAAGTATAATACATGCTGAAAAATTATGTAAATATATTGTAATCCACCTTCGAGATTTTGAAGAAAATTGAAAATAACTTAAGTTCCATACCTGAACTTGAGAGCATTTTTGTCCTATGACAAATGCAGAAAGTAAAGTTCACAATTACGGATGACCAGCCATTATATGGTCTGTAGGGTTTAGTCATTCTTCTACACAACAAAGTTAAACCTCTAATTTTTCTTAATATGTAATCCGACATCTCAACTATGTAGCTTCTCATCTAATTCAGTAAGTGTGAGAAGTCCAACAATGTAATTGGATTAAGACTAAGGAAGGATTGAAATTGACACTATAGAAGCTGTTGAAAGCCCAAGCTGGATTGAAGTTGGTTGCCATTCTATCTACATTTGTTTTCATCTTTAACCAACTTACTGAAAATTTGGCTGGGATTTCCTGAGAGTATCTTTTTGAGGCAACACTGAGATTTCTACTCCAAGAAAGTGGTACTGACAAGAATCATAGAAATGAAATGGATCAGCTTTAATGTATCGGACTATGAATGTCAACCGGAGGTTACTTCTAGTCTATGTACAGGGAGCAGGGCTGTCTTGGTTTAGTGATCTGCATTCTTTGTTTCCTTGTCAGTAGAAATTTCAAACTGCTCGTAGTTCTTAGTGCTTTGTTCATGTTGAGTCAAGTAGGGCTTTATCAATTTGTTAAGCCTTTGAATCGAACATGAACTTGCTTGACAGCAGGTTGTATTAACTTGAACAGTAAAGTCGTGTGCAAGTCCAACCCGAGCTAAAATCAAAGAATAAATGAGATGAAGCTGAGCCTAAAAGTCTATAAGGTTTTCGGAAGAACTAAAGAAACACATAACAAGTAGGACTTACAGGCAATACTTCGTTGGCCATCTCAAGTACAATGGCATTTGCATCAGCAAAGGGCAATAGACCAGCTAAGGATCCCCTTCCTGCCATCCTAAAGCGCCCTGAGTTGTACAAGACAATCAAATCTACACCACCAGCTTCCTCAAACTTAGCAGAAATACCTGTACCAGCACCAGCCCCAATAATAGGCTTGCCCTTACTTATTTGATCTTTCAATTTCTGCAGTATCACAATTCTTTTCTGCAAAGTTTCTGCTCAAGAAAGATTAGGCTTCTCATCAAGTCTTCATACAAATTAAAAGAAGAAAAAAAAAACCATTAACTGAGAAGCTGTTAGATTCATTTCCCTGTTGATGAGCCAGTATATGCCATTTCCAAGACATTCTCAAAACAATAGTCAAGATAATTATGATGACAATGAAGGACAAGAATCCATCATATGGCATTTCAAGCTAGCCCATAACCAGTAACCTATCGGTAAAAAAATAATCCTTGGGATAAGATCAACCATATTTCATGCTAAGAAATTATAAACCACTCTCATCATCTTTCATTTTGTTGGCTTCTATGGCAAGCTAAGGTTTACATATATACCTTTTATTTCACTAATCATCTTAAATCAACGTAGGTGTCAAAGATAGGAAGTGCATGAGCTTTGGCAAAGATAAGAAGAAAGCTTTGTGTTAGACCTAGAAAATATTGTGAACAGCCCATCACTACTGCGGGAACTGGTAAATAAATTAAAAGAAACCTGGATTCACTAGCAGTAATCATATAATGGAAACTGTTCAGTAATTTTCTAGAAGCTTATTTGCCATGTCATTAGGATGGCAATTATCAGCCTTGATATTTAGGAAGAATCGTCACCTGGTTTTGCATTTGGATAGTCATTCAGGCGAGAGAAGTTTTTTCCGTTGCATGAGGGATATTTCTGAAGAACAGCATTATCATTCTGAATGTCTTGGATAGATTTGTACTCAGCTGGCTGACATTCAACGTGTCTAGATTTCGGAGAGATTTCCAAGAATGAATCAACTAAAGCATTTGCAAACTCCACATCATTGATATGGTAAGGAAAGACCTTAACCTATCAGTGAACAAACATTTCAATTATCTGAGTTGAGTTTTGCAGTGGAATGTAACATCATAAGCTGCCATCCTCTTCCTTACAAATAATTGTGGTACCTGACAGCGTTCATCATTTTCAAGAAGCATCTGTAGCTCATGTGTAAGACAACTAGTTGCCTCAGGATCATAAAAGTCTTTACCCGGTGCATCCAATGTAGACACACCTTTCCCTGGCAAGCAAACACATACACTTGATGATGCCTTGTTCAACTTTTTTGCTATAAATGCAGCAAATTTCTTATTTTCACCTACTGTAGTACGCATTAGGGAAACCTGTAACATAGCATTCCATTAATTTAACTCAAAAGGCACACCTCAAATACTTATTTGATAGTTTATCAAATTGAAACCCATATGCTTAATTGTGCAGTCACGACACAATTCAATAAATTTCCAAAAGTATGGTAAAATATCTCCTTATGATGACAAAAGCATGACGTCCTGAGATGGTTTTCGAATGGCTAGCTATCTCTACTTGTTCTAAGTTGTGCAAGATGACATCAAACACACTACTTCTTTTCACGACCACATAATTGTCAAACTGCGAATGGTAAGTGTTCCAACATTATCTTTTAGATAATACTACTGCTCAATATCTTATGGAATTCACTTAGAGACAAACAAGGAGCAAAATTAAAAGATGAATCACCTGCTCATTATGTTCATGAATCTTTCTTTGCAGAAACTCAGGAGGTATGGTAGTTTTAGGACCAAAATTTACCATATCCAATGCTCCCACACTCAGAACCAAAGGAATCTTCTTCTCTAATATTGCATCAAATCGGGAACTATCACATGCCATAACACCTCCAACTACGTAATCTGCAACCTCAGTTGTCGTAATATCCAACACACCCTAAAATAAGTTTAGTAACAGATGGATATTAATAGCTTTCCAGAAAGAGATAATGTAATACTTCAGACAGCAGTAAGATGTTTGACAAGCCATTTCAGTGAACAAACTGCATTTCTCTACCTTCTTAGAAATGAATTTACATGGTTCTACCAGTAGTCTTAAAGGATCAATTGCAATGAACTAATGAGGCCGCGCTTTGCATCCAGGAAAATGCATCATACAAATGATTCCTATTTCCTTTGTAATAGACTGTAAACTTAGGAAAAGTTTTAGAGACCATTAAATCCTACTTCTCATACTATTTCCTTATAGTTCCGGAATGCTAATAGTTATTCAAAGTGTACTCTAACTCAATTGATTATGAATAAGATGTATAACCATTTAAAAGTAACGAAACAATAGTTAGAATAATAATAAGGATCATAATTTTATATAGTTTTATATATTGAAAGCATTTATTCTTATTATCCAATCTCATTTAGATAATATGCAAAGGCTAACAAATATGAATTAGTTTACCATAATCATAATAACGAAGACGGTGACGACAACAACAACAAATTGGAATGAAGATAAAAAATAAACATATTTGCACTGGTTTAACTGTTAAAAGTGTAACACTCTGGATTTGAAATGAAGCTCATGGAATTAGAAAAGTAAATATGAATTACTATATATAAATGGGAAATAATTCTATGTTATAATTAACTATTAAAGAAGTTTTAAGCCATTCAAAGCAATACATGAACGTCCAAGAGAATGACTAACCAAAATTGCTTAGCTTGTCACTACTATTACCATTAGTATCATCATTGTTCTTACTTATATAATTAAATAAAACAAATTGTTATGATAAAATCAGATGGTATTTTTACATTATAAGATGTCAAATGGCCCAATAATGAAACAGGGATTTGAAACAAAATACTACATAATGTAAAGAGATTTTAGTACTTTTAGGATTGTTATGAATAAAGGATTTATTGGTCCATAGAAGTTTCAATTTTAGGACTTCAAAGCTCATTACAAGGGAAAATAGGAAATATCAATACCTTGCCTATTTATATACCACTGAAACCATTTGTAGTCATAGGGCAACACGATTACCTGAATAAAACCTCCTCTAACAAGATCCTCCATTGCCCTGCCCCCGACACCCGTGGCATGGAAAACCAAAGTCTCATATCCTTCTTTCACTAATCTTTCTTTGACAGCATTAACACATGGAGTCGTAACACCAAACATAGTTACACCAACTGTAAACTTTCCATTACTTATGCTATTGTCTTTTGAACTTTCAAGCCTTCCAATCACCATTCCAGCAAATGCTGCACCCGCATTAGATAGAACAACCTTACTAACATTGTTAATCCCACAAATATCTACAACTGAAGGAAACAATACCAAGTCCGATGTTCCGATATAAGATTCAGTTTGACCACTGGCAACTGTAGTTATTATAACTTTTGGGATCCCAATTGGAAGAGATCGAAAGGCAGATGACAATAGAGAGGTTCCTCCACTACCCCCAAGGCCAATTACTCCAGCAAGAATCTGTTCACTATGAGATTTATTTAGGAAAGTTTCAAGAGCTTTATTCATGATTGCAATAGCTTGGCCTCTATCATCTGGAAGCTGGACCACAGATTCTCCTCCTCGTGCATAGCATGACAGCACATCCTTCCTCGGTACAAAATCAAAATCAGCACAACTATTTGTCTCCTTCAGGCTGGTTGAGACATCAACAACTGTCACTCCTACCTATAAATCGCCATGTATAAGTATAAGGTTGATATCAATCAAAGGCTAAGTTTCTCAGACTCTCCAAAATTGTTGCCACACATGCATCGGATCCTCCAAAGGATAAGGATCCGACAAGCACCAAGCAGCATATTTGAAGAGTCCGACCAACACAAATCAAAAGAATAAAAAATGTTCTACAGCAAAGTATTCCACTTACGATCTAACTTACTGTATACTCTTGCAAATAGTACAATTTTTAGTTGACTTCATGATCAATAGTTCTCAAGTAACTGCCTACAACACGGTAAGTATCTGCCGGAACTGTAAAGTTATTTTTACGTTTACAACTTAAATCCTTCTCGTCAATGTTTCAACAACTGAAAACAGCATATATATTCTCGCCGTCTATTTTTGCAGTTCAGAAGCTACGACGTCTCGTACTAACATTTTAATTCACATTGTGAAGAATATCAAATTCGTAATTAAACATCAGTCGATTTTCAGCAATTTACAAAGAAACGAAGGACAAAAGGTGATGTACAGTATTTAACAAACCTTGAATGAGGATTTATTGGAGAAGCTGTTAAGACTGGATCTCACATATTCGGAGAGGAAACGAAGCTCGTCGAATTTAGTATCAGCTGTTCCGATACAGAAAACTCGAGGAGAATCACTCTGTGCAGTTGCCATTTTCCTCAAACGAAATGCTACAATTCGCGTTACAATCGAGATTTCAAAATGGACGATAGAGTTTATCTCAGTGTGAGGACGGAGAGAAGATTCGAAAGTTGTTAGCTTCTGGAATCTCGACGATGAAAGATCACCGGCAACGGTTGGACAGAGAGGCGGCAACAACCGTCAAGAGAAGAGGTTCCATTTTTTATTCTTTTATTCCGATGGAGCAATATTTAATGGCGACAAAGATGACCAACTTTTATCCGAGAGCTCGCCACTATAAATGAATCTTATTCATTTCAAATTTTAAAATACGAAAAAAACTCAAAAATATTTCTAAACTATTCGAAATAACTCACATTTATCCTTAAATTATATTCTGACTCAAAACTATCATTTCCATCAAAGTATTGAATCACACTTATCCTTCTAGTTAACAGAAGTATATTAGACGCCACATAAACACCAAACCCATTTCCCCTCATTCCTCTTAAGATACATTTCCCCTAATTTTCCCCTCATTTCTCCATTTTCCATACCATATTCACTATGTTTCTGTATCTAATGCTATTAATATTTGGTACTGCAACATGCAGCAGCCTCCCTAATCCTATGATGAGTGAATACAAAAAGGCAGAAAATGTGATCGGCAAAAATCATTTTTTGGGTATTTTTCCTATCTAGCTAGACATTCAACTTTATATTAGTACATATTTTAAAACATCACTTAGACAATTGTTAATTAATCCTAAGGGAAATGGAGAAATGAGGGGTGAAATCGTTTCTAAGGAAAATGGAGAAATGAGGGGAAAATTAGGGGAAATGGGTGAAATGTATCTTAAGAGAAATGAGGGGAAATGGGTGAAATAGAAATTAGGGATCTTATTAGTCTACGTGGAAGTGAGAAATGTTTGGCGCTTATGTGGCATCCATGTGACGTCCACGTGGCACTTAACATACTTATGTTAGAAAATTAGGGGAAATGGGTGAAATGTATCTTAAGAGAAATGAGGGGAAATGGGTGAAATAGAAATTAGGGATCTTATTAGTCTACATGGAAGTGGGAAATGTTTGGCGCTTATGTGGTGTCCACGTGGAACTTAACATACTTATGTTAATTAGAAGAGTAAGTAAGACCCAATACTTTGACGGGAAGGATAGTTTTGAGCCGAAATATAGTTTAATGGTAAATGTGAGCTATTTCGAATAGGGGTATTTTTGAGCCTTTTCCATTTAAAATAAAGGGTGTTTTTAATTATGGTATATCATTTAATTTGTTATTATTTTTTTTCCTTAATCGAGAGTTAGGGTTTCTCAGAAATAGAATCTCTAGCTCTGAAGTAGTGATAAATATGCGTACACTTTACCTTCTCTAGCTTCCAATGGATGAATCTAAATATGCTTACACTATTGACTATACCTTCTCTAGAATGCAATTGTGAAATCTCACTTGTATATTATTGTTATTTTGTTCATTTCTAAAAAGTAAGATGTATTTTTACTAACTTATCCTAAATATATTGAACAATATATACATAACTATTTAGAAATTTCTTTTTTATTTAAATAAGGAAATGCCTCCTTAATATGTGAAACATTATTTATTTTAAAACAAAATGAAAAGGTAAAAATACCACTTGTTTTTTTAAAAATAGAATATAATTAGGGGTGTTTTATGATTCAATTTGGATCGATTACGAGGTAAAATCAAAACCAAGCAGATTTAATTGATGTTTTAAATATTAAAACTAAACAAAATCAAATATAATTTTTTCCATTGATTTGAGTATTGTTGATTTGGTTCAATTTTAAAAAATATATAATGATAATTTTATATATTTCTCTCTTTATTTATTGATACAATTAAAAAAAAAGCTGATCATTTTTCAACTTATTCATTAGTCTATTCGACATAAATAAATTCAATAATTATAAGATAATTTCAAGGATATAAATTTAGTAGCACAAATTACAACTTCCTTGCAAATCAAAAATTATGTCTTAAAGACATAAAAAAACTTCCTTGCAAAATTATTTAAACTATAATTAAGAATATTTTTGTCCAAGTTTTTTTACTAAACGAAAATAATAAACAAAAATTAAAAATCACAAAATTCAAGAAACAAAAATTAAAAACCACCCTAATTTTAGACGCAATCCATGTAAAACCTGTTGGGGAAAGGATGGATAAAAAGTTTGGTAAAGTGATAGTTTGGTTCTCACCTTTAATTAGTTGGCCACTTCATGCCTTATTTGGCATGTGACAATTTACTTGGTCATAAGTATATTTTGGAGTTAAAAAGCATGATTATATGGTAGAGAAAATTTGACCATTTATTTTGTTGTTATTATATAATTTGGAGTCCAAAGTTTTGCTACTATAAAAAGAGAGTCATTTCTTCATTTTAAAGTCATCAATTTGAAAAGAATTAGTTGCGTTTGTTTCCTTTTTTGAGTAATTAGTAGTTTGTAAGAAAGTTAGGTTAGGAAAACACTTTGAATAAATTTTTTTGTTATTCTTTTGAGGTATTAGAATATTTAATTACTTTAATTTTATATTATAATATTTCTAGAGACTCATAATTTAACTATTTTTTAGATATTACTTTTATTACTTAATTAAGCAAGTATTTTATCGCAAAGTTGGTTATATTATATCTACTGCAGGAACATATATGAACTAAGTTGTTTGTGTAGTGATCGGTCTTTCCATCGATAGAAGCAGTAGGTATATAACGCATGCAGCTAGTAGGCGATAGGAGTTAACAACACAATTCCACACTTTATAATTAAAATGAGGCATCAATCCTACTACATTATCCAAATACAATTTATTAATTCAATTATCACAATTGCTAATTAACCAAATTGTTGATATTCGTGATAGTCTTTCAAACTACTACACAACACACCTACTCAACACAGATCAATGTCTATATTCCTATTGGAATTGATCTAAAGAGAATGTCATACACTTATTATATTTAATAAAATGCGACCACTAGGCATATTCATATTATAATCACAAATTCTTACTTTGTTACTACAAAGATAGATCACATTCTCCTAACACTTTGTCTAATTTATCCATATCTTTTTTAGGCATGTAAAACAGATAATAGATAAAATCGGCCGTTAATTATGCAATCAAGCAACTAATCGCAAATGTAAAGGAATATTTGTAAATTGATAATCCAAAGCACTTAGGCATACATATTCCTCAAACAATAATATTCATGGCTATTCCGCAATTTCTCTCTGCACAAAATAAAAATTAAAAATTAATACAAATCCTTTGCCTTCAATTAACATACTTGAAGATTGTGGTGTTTCCTCCCGCTCAAATTTTGGGTGCGCTTCTATACACTACTATAAAATAGTGGGACGCATCTTATTTATTCTTAATCATCATTCATTTTCCTTTGATTCATCAAATTTTAAAGTATCAAAATATCTAGAGAATTTTTGCTAAAGTTCGATGGAAGTATGTAGAGGTAAATAAAATCATATCGAAAACGCAACTCGAGTCAAATTGAGAAAAACATTCGATTAATGATTTAGTTTGACTTGATTTGGTATTAGAAAAAAAAAATTCGACTATATTTGAGTTGGTTTGGTTTTAACTTTAAAAAGTCAACCTGAGACCAAATGACATCATATATAATTTTAAAAATTCTTTTATACATAAAAATATTTAATTTGATTTAATTTACAAATATTTCTTGTACATTTTCGTAGTTTTTATCTTTTGACATATTATTTCAAGTTTGACTTGAAATTTTGAATGATCCAATAAAATTTATATTTCATAAATTTTAGTAACTCTAATAAAACTCAAAACAATCAAATCAATATTAATGTTAACATAAAAAAATTACTTTAATACTAAGAATGACAATGATGTTGAATATTTGTTCTTTCATTTAGACAAATAAAATATATTTATAACTTAATTTTAGTTTTTTTTATTGTTTAGTCATGTAATTAATACTTATCAGACTTATTTTTAGCATGATTTAATATTTTAAGTTATGATCATTTTTCATTATGACTTATTTATTTGCAATATTTGTTTTATGCGAATTCATTATTGTTTTTTGTTGAATATTTTAATTCGGTTACTTATATCATCGTTTGTGTTATTTTCCTAAAAAAAATAATCTTAGATAATTATATTTTGGTAAGATTAAAAAAATCATTAAAGTACAAGTTAATTATATATTTGTATGAATACTTTATCGGAAAACCCAAAAAAATCCAAAATTGAAAAACTTGAGTTTAATTAGTTTGATTTGATTTATGATTAAAAATCCAACATAAATAATTTGATTTGATATTTCAAAAACCTCAACCAATTCAATCTCATATACACCACTAAAAATATATATGATATCATGTTCTAACTTCTTCCTTTTTAACTTTTATATGACATTCTTTATAAATATAAAAAATTAACTGAATTGTAACATTTGCTAACAGAAATTGAGATACTGAGACGATTTCAAAAAAGGTTAATTTAAATCATATAATTTTTTTTTTATTTACATTTTAAAAATAAGTCATAGAAGCGTAGCAATGAAATGGAAATTTACAACTAACATGAGTTGTGGTGTACTGGTGAGAGTGCTTCATCCTTAATCAGAGGTTTCAAGTTTGAGCCCTGGGTATGGAGAAAATCCATGTTGGGAGCGCCACCCCCGAATGAACCCTGCAAAGCACGATCCGAATTTAATCGGTACTTTAATGTGGGTTCCGGACAACGAGTGGAAACAAAAAAAAATAAAAATGGAAATCTACCACATCCAACAAAAATTACATTCCATTTTTTTTTAAACATTTGTGCGTGTGGGGCTTTGCAAAATGTCTACCTCAAGTGCCCTTTCGAAAAAACCCAAACCATTTTCGATTGAGGTGGAATTTTTCTTCCTTATCCCGGAATATGGCGGATTTACTCAGAAATGGAGATGCTGAGGATGTTACTGTAAAGCTTGGAGCTTTTGAACAACAAGCTCTCATTCATGACTTCTCAACTTCTGCTTCTGCTCGATTCAACGCCACTCTCAATAGCCTGGTTGGTTGGTTCGTTAATTTTCACCATTCATTTTTAACTTCTTGTACTGTTTCTTGATTTCTTTTGTGCTTACATGTTAATTAGTTTTTGAAAAGAAAAATGGAAGAGAGGAGGGAAAGATTTGACCTTTACTATAGGAGGTGAATTCTTGGCATTTTCACTATGTTCTTTGCCAGGGCCCCCTGAATTTTCATTCTGTAATTTAAGTCCTACCTTGCGTTTGACCATAGATTATGCAAGTTTATCTGCTTGGCCATGAAATTTTTTGAAAATCTAATAGTCATATTTTTCCCGACTAAATGGCATGACAATAACATGAAATCGTGAAGCTTTTTAAATAAGCATCTGTCAGCACTCTAAGGCAGTGGCGGAGCTAGTATTTTTATAAGGGGTTCAAAATCTGAAGAATTAAACACACGAACTAATAGATGAGGGTTCGACATCTAATATATACATAAAAAATAATTTTAACCATGTATAAATAGTAATATATTAAACATAAAATATATATACATGTTAGGTTGGTTTTTGGTCCTAAAAGCTCACATATTTTTTGTGCTACTGTTAAGATGGTAATGGGCCCTATGCGACGCGAATCTGGATTAGTTGGGCTCTAATCAGTGGCATACTCTTTGTTGAAAAACTATATTGTGCATATAGAAAATAATATTGTGTATATAGGTTAAAAGAACTTTTTAGAGATATATACTTAAGTTTTGAACACCAGTAGCAAAATTGCTAGCTTCACCACTGGCTCCAATGCAGGTACCCTGGATGGGAGAAAATAAATACTGAAACTCTAGTGTTTAATGAAAGAATACTTTCCATAAAGATCTGATTTTTTCTGTAATGATGTTGTGTAACTCACCCAGAGACTTTTACTTCTCATAATTAAAAGGCCCTAATACAGAGACTTTCAGATTCAACTCTATCATTTGAATCATCATGCTTTTGGCATTGCACTAAAAATTAAGGATACATTTCTTCAGATAGATCAGATTGGTGCAGTGAACCTGTTTGCTTGACCTGATAATTTTGAAATTCTTTATGGTCATTACTTGATCTTAATTTTTCTGCAAGAATGTAACTGGTTATATCCATATCTCAAGTTTCTGCTTAAAATTTTGGCATTGGAAAAAATCATGTAAAGATATCTAAATTCTTAATTACCTCAAAATGCAGAGTAAGTGGCTGGTGGCTGCAGTTTTTGTTATAATCTTCCTTTGGAGGCATGACACAGAAGCACTTTGGGCAGCTTCTGGTTCTATTCTGAATGCTAGGCTCTCAACTGTATTGAAGAGAATACTAAACCAGGAGCGACCTGTTTCTGCGATAAGATCAGACCC
Organism: Solanum acaule; assembly: GCA_036250505.1. NCBI lineage: Eukaryota > Viridiplantae > Streptophyta > Magnoliopsida > Solanales > Solanaceae > Solanum > Solanum acaule. The sequence continues at coordinate 22,655 of JAJOOR010003511.1, forward strand.
GGGAATGCCATCTGCTCATGCACAGTCAATTTTCTATACAGTGATGTTCTGTATTGTCTCAAGTAATATTCTAAGTCAATCAGATGAAGAAAACATGCTTGGTTTAGATAATTATCCATCCCTGTGCATTTCTTAAGAGTAAATTTTCATTAACCAAACTGGCCTTATCCTTTTGAATCGAAAGAGGCCTGCATGATTTGCAGATAAACTTACAAAATAGGTTCATGAGGATTTTTGTTGATACCTTGCCCCTCTTTTTTGTTGTAATTTTTCCATTAGCTTGTTATACTTATGCTTTCTATCTTTAGTCTCTTTCTTCTCTTATGATATGTTCCCTTTCTTCAATTGCTGTGAGTTTTTCACCGGACTATTGCTTATTCTCTTCTAGATTTAGAACTTCCTACAAGGTTTTAAGCAATCAATTAGATGATCTGTAAAACTACTCTCCTCTGATCATGGATATAATAGGATGTGAATGGCTTCTAGAGAGGCACTCATGCACCGTTATAGATTGTCATACCAAGGTCTTAGGGCAATGGCTAGATGTAACTGAGAGTTGTTCAACCATCATGGACCTCTAGAAAAAATCTCTAGTAAATTCGATATTTTTCTTGCAATACTTACCAGTACTCAAGTCCAAAGAGCTAAGCTACAACAAAGTGCTGTTCAAATTCTTCTGTATGTGTACATGCTTAAAGTTTTGTAGTAATAAACTGCTGTTGTGATGAGTGTAGGAAATGCACTAGCCAAAGAAGAGTCATTTCGGCAGCTGTCCTGAATGCTTGATATGGATAGAAAATATATGACAAAGAACATTTTGGGTTAGTGATTTATGTGAGTAAAGTGCTAACATTTCTGGGTTGTCCGCAAATTTTAACCCAGCAGATTTTAATCCCTACTCAGGCCTAGAGAAGTGATACTGCATATGTACTCTCGCTTTGCCTTATGTGATAGCTCTATGTGATTGTATTGCACATACCTAAACTTTGTGATCTCTTAATGACATTGAAAACGGCGCTTTAGCACTCTATTGTGCCTGTACAAGTAGCTCTCAAATTAATGTTGTCATGATGTCCTATGGTAACTTGTGTGCTTGAATAACTTGTCTGCTACAAATACGCATCTGCACAAGTGCTCTGGTTGGTATTGGTTCAGATTCAATTGATTATGCCTCAAATTTACCTTATATAGCCATGTGGTTTTTATTTGATGAATAAGATAACTAGAAAAGACAGGGAGTTTGTGCGTTGTTTGACATTTCAATTTTCCTTTTCTCACTTCTTGAATTTTCATGTGCAGCTATGCCATTAAAAACTCTTCATACCAATGTCTAATACCATCTTTATCTTTTTGTTTTGACACAGTGGTAGAATATTTCGGGTTAAATGGAGTAACTGCAGTCATTAGTGCACTTATCTTTGCAATTGGCTCCTACTTGGTAAGTAGACAGCTTGCAGAATAGCAGTTTGGTTTATTTCCCACCCCCACCCTCCAGGAGGATCAGTAGTGTTCCCACTTGCTATCTAGTGTGACTCGAACCCTCAACCTACCGGTTGATGGGGGAGGTGCTCAATCACTTGGGCAAGCTTCACTTGTCAGCAGTTTGGTTTCTGCCTTCCGGTTTTCTGCACAAGACCTTAGTTTAGTTGTAACTGTTGTAACCATACATTGATCTGCTTTTTCGTTGTGTTCGTGCAGTCATGGCTACGGGTTTCACAACAACTCCACACGACCAGTCAAGTAGCTGTAGGTGCTGCACTGGGATTCTCTTTCTCCGTTTTCTGGTTTTGGTTGTGGGATGCAATAGTCCTTGATGCATTTATATCCCACTTGTGGATTCGGATTCTTGTTGTTCTTGGCACGGTAGCCATTTGTGTTAGCTTTCTCCTTTATGTGTTCCAATACTGGGTTCTTGAGAGAAACTGATTCTTTATATAGTGAGAAAGTACACACTCAGGATTCTGGAAGTGTTTGATAACAATTCTAGAAGTGGTTATTGGCAGGAAATTACGCCCAATGACCTTGGAAATGATTGATTTTGAACTTTTGACCTCGTTTGTTCCATGGGTAAACCTTCATGGTCAAAAGTTAAGCCCATGGGACAAACACCGTCAAAAGTTCAACATCACTTGTGTACATTGCTCAGCAAAGGTGGCATACCTATTTTTAGTTCTTTTTTCATATTTTTTTTTTGATATTTTTGGGTTGCGGATTGACTCAAGAACGCCACATATCATCGTCATAAAAGAATGCACTAGATTGAGCTGGACATATGTTAACACGGCCTAAGATATTAAAAATAAGAAATAAAAGTAATTTTGAGTGGATCATATTATGAAATTGTAGAGAATATAGTTTCTATTTTCATTAATGACTATAGAGTAGATTAACTTATACAATATCTACTCATATCGATTTACTAAAATGACAAGATTAAAGTTAATTTTTTTTATATAGGACGATAATCCAACTGAATTTCTACTTCAGACAAAAAGAATCTGAATTCGGCAATTAGTTTGATAGTTGCATAATTGATCATCTTTTATCAATAACAAGTGCCTATATTGCGATTTATGCTATGCACCAAATCTAAAATCATACCACTACCATCGTGTTATTGTCATCAATAAGATTGTGACAAGATAAATATGATTCTCTCACTCTTAACTAAAGATTTCAAATTCATAATATAAAATTAAAATTAGTGGACTGAATACTAAGATATGAACAAAAATATAAATCCACCACATCTAACAAAAATGGTTTCCATATTTTTGAGGAACTAACGATTGCCACTTGTTATTAGTTATTATTGAGTTCAAACAACTACTTATTTAGTAACCTGAAAAATTCTCAAAATCTTCTAGACTCTATTCGTCGTCCTGTTACATTTCTGCCTGTGGGGCTTTTGTTTTCAATTAGAGAAAAAATTACAACAATGTCTATTGCAACTGCCCTTGTTATTTCCCCCTTTCTTCGTTTTCCAAAATTTTCCAATTCCAAATTGGATTTCCGTCGGAAGTTCTCTTCTTTCTACCTGTATACAAGACACAAATCATCTCCATTAACTATTGCTAGAATTCAAACCACCGCAGAAGATGAGGCGATGGGTGTCAGTTTTGAAAAAGAAGAAGCTTTCGTTGATGGGTCCTCAAGTTCTACTTCAGCTGGACTTAATGCCACTCTCAATAGCTTGGTTCGTTCAACTTCTTTGTACAGTTTCTTTATTTGTTTTGTGCTTACATGTTAATGTTCATCCTCCCTGCTTAATAAATAAGTGAACCACAAGACCCTTGGGGTGGTCCAGTGGTTTGGGTTTGGAACTTCCATGTTGGAGGTTTCAAGTTCAAAATCCCTTGCCAACCAAAGCAAAGGGGTTTGACTTCTGGGTCGAGCTCGTCGCACTGGTCTTGTATAGTGCGGTTACCTCTCTTATGTGGTTTGCGAGCTATTGCATAGGAGCGTGATTTAGCCTATGTGCAGCCAAAGGATAGCAGCTGCAGTTCCCTTGTGACTGCAAGAGGGACAAGAGGGACATTTTTGGTTCTTAGCTAGGTTTTTGTTTTTATGACTTTGGTATTCGTGTAATTTTGTCCACCAAGGCTAGGACAGTTGAGAAGAATCACTTATTGTTTTTCTTTGAACATGAAACCTCGTGATTCCCAACCAATTCATTCACCATTAGGCCACACCCTTGATTAAGGTTCTTTGCTAGAAGAAGAAGGACTCCTAAATTTTCATTCCTTGTTTTGGTGTCAGACTTATATAAGCACCCTTACCCCATCTCCATGAAGTCTTACAAATCCTTTGAAGCTCATAATTTTTGAATTAAATGTTTCTAATACAAGGCTAATTTGCTAAAGGATACTGTTGATTAGACTTATAAAAGAGTTGAAGTGTTATGTAAGTAAATTGTCAACTGATTTGGCCTTTTCTGCTTATCACCAAAGTTCAAACTGAAATTGCTAGTATTAGGCTACGGCAAGCTAAGATTTGAGGCTATAATGGGCACATACCGCACATATACGAAAAGGTATTATGAAGCATACTTGCTATGTGTTACACTTTACTATCTTGGAGTTCTTCAATTCAAAAGACCTTTTAGTCTTAAGCATGTTAACTTGGTGTTGTCCTGTACCATCCTGGGGTCTATAATTTTAGAAGACCTTTCAAATTAACCTGATAGTCCTACATTTGCAGCCGTACTGTTGTTCATTTTATTGCTAACCCCTGATTCTTAAGATGAGCTAGGTATTAAGTTCCAGTCTTCCAGAACAAGTGAAATTGACAATTTTGGAATGTATAGATTGTTTTGAATAACAGGATATTAAGAATCTTTATTTTGGTTCTGTCTTCATCCTTGGAAGTAGACTGCAACTGGTTTGCCAGTTTTAGTGTTAGGTTGACATTTGGTCTTAGAAGCTCACCTTTCTTATGCTAATGTTAATCTGGTAATTTTCAGGTCACCTTCGGTGCCATCTATATTCTCTTACCCTCTATTTTTGTTAAATGAAAGAATACCTTCCATAAAGATCTGAGTTTTTCTTTCAATGATGTAATGCAACTTACCTGGAGACTCCCAAATTTACTGTCGTTTGAACCATCATGCGTTTTGACATCACAATATAAATTATGATACATTTCATCAACATGATCAGATTGTTGCTACTGACCTGCTTGCTTGACTGGAAAATTTTGGATTGCTTTTTGGTGATTTTACTTGATCTAATTTCTTTGCAAGAATGGAACTGGTTGTATCCATCTCTCAAATTTCTGCTCAAAGTTTTGGCTTTGGAGAAAAATCTTGTAAAGATTTCTAATTTCTTAGTAACTAAAATGCAGAGTAAGTGGCTGGTGGCTGCACTTTTTGGTATAATCTTCCTTTGGAGACATGATGCAGAAGTTCTTTGGGCTGCTTCTGGTTCTGTTCTGAATTCTGGGCTCTCAACTGTATTGAAGAGAATTTTAAACCAAAAGCGACCTGTTTCTACGATAAGATCGGATCCTGGAATGCCATCTTCTCATGCGCAGTCAATCTTTTATACAGTGACGTTCTGTATTGTCTCAAGTAATTTTCTTAGCTAATAATTGTCCAGATGGATAAAATATAATTGATTTAGATATTCTTCATCCTTTAAACTCTAAATCTGTCAATATGCATTTTACGTAAGAAGAGTTGAATACTTCAAGAAGTGAAATGGCCTTGTCCCTTCGATTATGATCTAAAGAGGCCATCATGCATTGCAGATAAAACTATAAAACGGGTTCATTCGGATTTTTGATAAATTTGTTATCACCTTGTTCTGCATAATCTTTCCTTTTTCTTCCTTGGGTTTGCTGGGCTCTTTTTCAGCTCTCTATTCTGTATTCTCTATCAGAACTTCCTATGAGACTTTAAGCAATCAATTAAGTTATTAACCCTGCATATTCTAATTCCTAACCTGGCATAAAAAGGTGGATGTGTTGCTGAATTTGCACTCTTTCTTCCGTTTGTGTGATAGTTGTAATGTGATTGTGTTGCATATACTTAAACTTTAGGAGATAATATTGTGCTTGTACGAGCAGCTCTTCTAATTAAAGTTATCGTTATGTCATATGATAACTTGTGTTCTTGAATAACCTGTCTGCTACAAGCGTCTGTCTTCACAAATGCTCTGACTGGCATGGATTCATATTGAATTGATTTTGCCTCAGATACACCTTAGAACAATATTGTTTTTCATTTGATGAATAAGATTACTAGAAAGGACACAGGTGGCACGTTCCTTGTATAACTTTTCAAGTTTCCTTCTTCTTGTTTATTGAGTTTCCGTGTGCAGCTAAGGCATTTAAAACTCTCCATACCCAACCTCTGATAAGTCTTTTCTTTTTGTTTGACACAGTGGTAGAATATTTTGGGTTGAACGGAACCACTGCAGTAATTAGTGCACTCATCTTTGCAATTGGCTCCTACTTTGTAAGTGTACAACTGGACCTTCATATAGTTGGTTTTTGTCTATTACTTTCATATGCTTGCAGAGCAGCAGTTCAGCTTCTACCTTCTTTCAATCGATTATCTGCACAAAGCCTTGGTTTGTTTCAACTGTTGTAGCCATAAATTGACCTGCTGTTTCCTTGTGTTTGTGCAGTCTTGGCTACGGGTTTCACAACAATTTCACACAACCAGCCAAGTAGCCGTGGGTGCTGCACTGGGATTCTCTTTCTCCATTTTCTGGTTTTGGTTGTGGGATGCGATAGTCCTTGATGCATTTATTTCACACTTGTGGGTTCGGATTGTTGTTGTTCTTGGCACAGCAGCCATTTGTGCTAGCTTTCTCCTATATGTGATCCGATATTGGGTTCTTGAGGAGATCAACTTATACTACTGAGAAACTACACACTAACATTGAACTTTCATATAGAAACTAACAAAACAAAGCTTATAGTTTTATGAGAAAATTCTTCTCAACTTTGCTCTTTACTTTTCATTAAGTAATGTGGAACTCAAAATGGTTATAAATCAACAAGAGTTACCCAGCTCTACAGTTCAATTTGAATAGGAATTTTGTTGTCTTTATAGTCTCTACTATAACTGGTGCTCCCATTAGTTATAACTGCTTATATTATTATATATAGTTTTATAATCCATTTTAACTCTATCCATTTTCAATCCGTCCAAATCTGCCCATTTCCCATCACTAAATACAACTTAACATGGAACTATAACTTCATAAATGTAATTAGAACATCAAATTAATAGTAGTTTTCAAGAAACAACATGAGTATTGTTTTATACTTTTAGTTATTATCCCACCAAAACTGTTTTTGAAGATGATCAATCACTTTCTTGTCTTGTCAACTTGGAATGCTTTAGTGAGGACATCGTCATTAATTGGTGGATCTGACTTCTAAGCCAAATACTGTATTTGAAATTGTGAGAACTCCTGGATTTTGGCTGCTCAGACCAGCGAATGCAGTTGCATTAGTCTTTGGGCCAGGGTTAATAATAAGGATGAAACAAAGATAGAGTCTTCCTTTAAGAACAACAAGAACCTTTGTTCCTTTCCTCTAGGATGTGTATGAGGTGGATTGAGACCACGACAAGCAATGAAATTTCTAGAATGAATCCTCAAATTAAACCCCTTAAAATAAACAATGAATTAATTAAGATAGCTTCTTAATTAATTACCAAGTCTTTCATGATTAGTTTATAATAAACCAAAATCCTGATCTACTTTTCTTCAACAACTATAGAGACTGATTAATCTCCCTGGGTCATTGGAAATGGTCAATATTAATTAGCTATAAGAAAAATACCAAAGAAAAACGGAGTAACAATAAGTCAAAATTGGAAAATTAGAAAAGGTAAAACTTTCAATAGTACTTTACATATATGCTTTGAGATGTGAGATGAATATGATCAAAGTACAATACATGGAAGGGTTATATTTTTTTTTAGGGATAAGGGTTTGAAAAATACCTCAACTGGCCGAATTTGCTGTTACGATACCAAACTTTCATGAGGACCTATTACCCCCTAGATTATTTAATACCATATTTTAAACATATATATGTGCCCACGTGGACATAAAAAATATTGCATAATTATAAATAGTAATGTGTCCACGTGGGTACATATATACCTTTAAAATACACTATCAAATAGTTCAGGGGGTAAAAAATACGATATTAAATAGTCAAGGGGGTAATAGGTCCTCATGAAAGTTTGGTATCGTAACAGCAAATTCGGCCAAAGTTGGGGTATTTTTCACCCTTTTCCCTTTCTTTTTACCAATTCAAACTTCCCTTTATTTATCCAATTTCTTCTTCTATGCCCGGTGTTTGATATCAATATTAGAACTTCGATTAAATCTGAATGATTTTCTCCTAGACCTCTAATTAAGAATATGACAGTGTCACCACTGTACCATAACCTAGTGGGTCAATTTTTTTTTTATTATACTGTTATTGTATTGTGTGTTAATGGGCTCTTGATTGATAAACACATGTGCGACAAAAGAATAGCATTGCTACACAACTTCTCCTATCATCAATTTAACAAATTTTATTTTAAGAATTCAAATAATTTACACTGAATTTTAACTAATTAGTGGTGGCTCTCAAGTCCTTTGTACTGGGGAAACATACCTAAATAATCTCACTAGTTTATGAGCTAATTATTTAAATATATTTTAGTCTGCAATATTATATATCTTATTACATTTTGGTGCGTTCAGATACATGTATCTCGGGATACTTGGATCAAAATCAGGTGTAATTTGTTCTAGATACATTATATCCAAGTGGATTCGCATGTATCTGAGATACATAACAAATCTCGCTCGCCTCCCTCACTTCGCTCTCATCTCGCTTGCCACTCTCCTATGTATCTGGTATCCCAGATACATGCGAATCACACCATGTATCTGGTGTGTATCTAGTGTTATTCATATATCTGGGATACATAACAAATCTCTCTCACATCCCTTCCCATTTCGCTCTCCTCTCTCCTATTTTAGTGTATCTGGTACAAAGTACGTGTATCTGAGTGTATCTTTCTCAATATATGGTAGGAAACTCTTCATTGATAGTACGTAATATTTTGAAAGTACATGTAATAATAATATATACGATAGCAAAGTATGTATAATTATATAGTTTATCTCCTTTGTATTAACCAATAACCATTGCCATATCATGCCATGCATTAATTATCTGCTAATTATTTTCATGGTTAAAGTTTCTATCATATTCAACTTCTTTTTTCTTCCACATCCAATATTATAATCATAACCATTTCCAATAGTAAGTCCTCCACAAATAAATATGATTTAGTCTTTAATAATTATATGTAGTTGTTATAAACTGTTTCTTATATCTTCTCATAAAATTATAAGATTAATTAGTCCTTATAGTTGTTGACCCAACTTCACAACTCATGAAATCTTCAAAATTTTACTACTACCATAAATGACTTGGTAATTGTGCAGAAGCTAATTCACACTTTGTTTAATTAGGGAAACTTTTAAGACTAATTCAAATAATATTTTATCTATAAATAGGGATACCTCTCTTATCAAATTATAAATCATATACAAACAGAGAGAGCAATAATAAATCAAATTTTTTTACAGTTAATTTCTAATTAGTGATGGCTCTTAAGTCCTTTGTATTAATCATTGCCATATTGGCTGTGGTGACTTCAATAAGCCATGCATCTGATCCTAGTCCTTTACAAGATTTTTGTGTTGCTATTAATGACTCTATGACTACTGGTAAATTATCAAGCTGCTTCAACTTATTTCAATAGTAATTGTAACACTAACTAGTGTTCTAATTATAATTCCTTATATGATGCAGTTTTTGTGAATGGAAAAGTATGCAAAGATCCAAAGGTTGTCACTGCTGATGACTTCTTCAAATCAGGTTTAAACATAGCTGTAAATACTTCAAATAATGTTGGATCTGCTGTAACAGCTGTGAACGTCAACAACTTACCAGGACTCAACACTCTGGGCATTTCTTTAGCTCGTATTGACTATGCACCATATGGTCTCAACCCACCACACACGCACCCTAGAGGAACCGAGGTTCTTACAGTCCTTGAGGGCACACTCTATGTTGGTTTTGTCCTTTCAAACCCTGGTCCAAATATGAAGAACAAGCTCTTTACCAAGATTCTACATCCTGGAGATGTGTTTGTTTTTCCAATAGGTCTAATTCATTTTCAATTTAACGTGGGAAAAACTAAGGCCGTTGCATTTGCTGGACTCAGTAGTCAAAATCCAGGAGTCATCACTATCGCAAATGCAGTATTTGGCCCCGACCCACCCATCAATAATGATGTTCTCGCCAAAGCATTCCAAATTGATAAGAAAGTTGTGAATTATCTCCAGTCACAATTCTGGTGGGATAACAACTAAATTAGTATAAGCCAAATTATGGTGCTATAATTATTAATTTGTGTTATTGTTTTGTTATAATAAAATGACGTTTATTGTTTGTTGTTATAAAAAAAGACATTTTGGGGTTCAAAATCTTGGTGAGTAGTTTGTTTTTCATATTTAGGCCAATGTTAAAAAGGACAAAATCAACACATGACTATGATAAATAAAAGATTTTGTGTCAATAATATAATTTTTTTTTTCAAGAATGTTATATTTGACTTTTCAATACGAGCTAAAGAAATACCAAACATATTATGTTGTTGATGTTCATGACAAGTAGTACTGATGATTCAAATTCATAATTTGACGTATTTCCTAGCTTGTTTATGCCTTACCTAAAGAAGTCATCAACATTTTCAAGTTTAGGATTCTTGCAAGATTTTCCATTAATGAAAATTGTTTCCGTTATGAGTACTCCCTCCGTTTCAAACTATCTGTTATGATTCTCTTTTACACACTTTAAGAAATACTAATTAGGAGGATTTTTTTTATGGAAAAATTGTTTTATGGTTTATTGATATTTGAATATTCTTAACATCACCTTATGATTGTGATATTTGTAGTATTAAAAAATAATCACTACTATGGGTGAAATAGGGAGAAAATAGCTAAGTTTATTCAATACGATAAATAATTTGAGATAATTATTTTTAAAAATCACGATAGATAATCTAAGACAAAGAAACAACAATTAAATATTATTTACCAGTCTCTTTAGGGTCTGATGCAGTGCTAGGTTGAAGATGCCAAAGCCAATTTTATATGGTTGGACTTTCATATAAAACTAACAAAACAAAACTAATAATACGTATATAGTTCATTCATATATTCTCCCAATACATTTTCATAATAATAATAATAGTAAACACAAATTCACGGAGAACTTAAAATAGCACGTTCTCCTTTATCTAAATACATATATTTATAGTAGAGTACTATAATTAACTTTCTTTAAGACCCCATATACTTCAAACATCAGTTTTCATTCTTCTGTCCCCAATTACCTACGCGGCGGATGGGGCTGTATGACAGCCCCGGCCACCGCGAGGGGCCTTAGAAAGCATTGGCATGAACTTGTTATTAATATTATTGTTGTAATCGAGTGATTCATCATTATATATCTCCGTCCAATTTTTCACTAGCATCTTTATATCTTGTCTATCCATGTTCTCTTCCTCTCCCGTGTATCTCCACGGTTTGGATCCTGCTGCACAGTAATGAACTACTTTCACCTTATCAATCTCTACATTCTCTGGATGACGCCACAACATAGCCAAAACTAAGTTGTACTTGTTTGGAATTGGCTTGTAAATGTCCTTGAAGAACATGTTCAATAAATCCTGTACACAATAATTTCATCATATATAAGTTATTTAGACAAACATCAAATTACTACAAGAAAAAAAACGCGGTTTTTAATTATTACCTGTTCAGCAAAAGAGGTAGGAGGGGTTACTTCGAGGAAACTCAAAAGGTCATCGTAAGTAAGGAGACTTGGCTCAAATACAAACATGCCTGCATTGAAATAAAGACTTGGTTTTGGTCCTAAATCTTGTTCAGGCCACTGAACTTTTTCTGGAGACTGTTGGCAATATCCAATATTGTATTGTGGGGTATGGCTCCAAGTTTTCTCACAGAAACAGTCCATCACGGCGTAGAAATAGCCATTTGGTAAGTCAAATAAATGGTCTATGTTCTTAAAAACTTGGATATCTCCATCTAAGTATATCATCTTTCTATACTCCACAAACTGCATTAATTTAATCATCATAACAAAAAAAAAAAATTAATTAGAAGTTAGCACTAATTTAATCTCTTTGTGTCTCTCTTTTTAATAAGGTCACAAAAAGCATACGTGTAGTAATGAAATTTGTACCCATCAATGTATGTTACATTTGATGTACAGAATTTGTGTTTTGTCTGGAGGCGGATTTAGAATTTTCATTAATGGATCGAAAAAATTGAAAAATAAAAATACAGTGCTCGAGATTTAGTGGGCGTTAGACCTTGTTTCGTTTTGAAATTTGAAAAAGAGTTTTATTTTTTCAAGGTGAAAAACGATATTTGAATTCAATTATGTTTGGCATTAAATATAAATTGGAGTTGTTTTTTTAAACTTTTCGTGAGTAATTTGGAGTAAAAAAGGTGAAAACACTTTTTGGTTGTTTTTCATATATTCTTCAAAATAAGTTGAATTCCAAAATTTTATGGTCAAACGTGTTTTTCAGAGTTCAACTCCAGAAAAAAGTTAATAAAAATCAAGGATAAACAGCTAAAGATAAATTTTAAACCCCTTCAATCACTGAGTGAATCTCTAATCTTTATTTAGGGGATTCAAAATATATCTATATACTAGCTTCGATGTATATAACTTGATTCAAAAGATTAATACTGAATGTATACATATTTAGTGCACAAAATTAAAGTTTAAATTCAAACCTAAAAGCTAGCTTATACATACCTCCCAAATGCGGAGTTTAGAGTAGTTGATGACATAGTAAGCCATAGCAAACTGAGTCTGATTTTCCGGAGGATAAACCGGTTCGATCTCCCGGACTATACAACCCTGATTGATCAATATGTGGCGGTGTTCCTCTGGGACGTCAGGCAACACCGCCACCACTAGAGGGTACACAGATTTTACCTTTCTCAACCCTTTAGCTAAACCAACAACACCTTTTACGTAGTCACCGTTACCTGCCAAAAATGTCACATAGGCATGGCTAAACAAACTTGCTGCCTTAGCCAAACCATTGTTTGCAACACCAAATACATTTGGATTCATTTTCAACTTGTTTTGAAAAAATAAATTAAAGTTCTTTGTGAGTTTAGAAGAGAATTATTTTTTGTGTTTTGTTTGTTGATGAGTTCTTTTTATGTGTATAGAGTATGGTGCCTTGAGTACCTTTATATAGGCATTAGGTAAGATGATAAAATACTCTCTGGTCCACTTTTATTTGTGATATTGTGCTTGTTGAAAGTTAATTTGATTAATTTTTAAAGCTAAATTAGATTATATTAATTTGATATTTCAAACAAAAAAATAAGATATTCAAAAACTAAAAAAATTTAGTAATATTTTTTTTTTTAAAAAAAAATTGCATGGGAAATGAAATTCAGCTATGTGCAAGATCGTACGACGTCGTGTCAATGCGTTTGACTTCCTCGGTTACTTTTTATATCCAAGAGAGAAAGTTATGGATAAAATTGGCGGTGCAGGTGAGGCCAAAGTATTTATTATAATAATATAGAAGGTTTATTACCTAGTCGGTCTATTAAATTTGTCTAAATATTTTATTTATATATTTAAATTAAGTCGTGTATTAATTGAATATCTCAATTCTTAATAACATTGAATTGAATTTTGATAAACTTTTAGATGTATTCGTATTTATTTAGTAGACAGTTAAGTTAATCACGTCAAAATATGTTATTTCCTTTAATTATAGGGACCAATCTAAAGTTAAAAAAAAAGTTTCATGGAGTTTTACGATTTATATGAGCGAATGCATATAATTAAAGAAGATGACATATTTTATATGATTAACTTAACTATATTATAACAAACGAATTAATGAAAATACACACAAAGAAAAGCTCAAAATTTAAATCAAAAGTATCTAATTAGAGCACTTTATTAAAAGTTAAGGTGTTCAATTAAAATAAGATTTAGTTTAAATATGTAAATAAATTATCCAAACAAAGTTTGAGGTATTATGCCTAAATTGAATAACTTATGTTAAATCTTTGATAATTTTTCTTAGTTACTATAGTTAATCAAACTTGTATACACTAGAGTAATCAATTTTTTGGCCCACCCAACATTATCTCATTCTTAAAGTGCACACATAATTAACACCTGGATCTCTTTTTTTAATGTAAAAGATTAGCTACTTCTTTTGAATTTAATTCCATCAAAGAAAATGCCAGGCAACTTCGATAGGTTAATTAAATTGATTAAAATATCTTTTGTGAGATCAATACAACTGCTGTATACTCCATCTGTCCCTAATTACTTGTCTATTTTTCCTTTTATAGTTATTTCTAATTAGTTGTCTATTTTGACAAATCAAGAAAGAACAATTTTTTTTACCTATTATACCCTCAATTAAATGACTAATTACTTTTAAAAAATGTAAAACTTTTCATTCACTTCATAATTAATAGGGGTAAAATGGTAAACTCACTATGTCATTAATTGTTTTCTTAATATGTGTGTCAATTCAAAAGTGGACAAATAATTAGGGACACGGAAAATATTACCATAGGTTGTGACACAAATAATATTATACCAGAAATCAAGTTTATTATAATATCTTCTCATGTGTAATGTAATGAAAATAAGTTACGCTATGTTTCTTCTTTTTGCCATATAGGTTTTTGATATATATGTATTTTAGCTTATGTAATCTAAATACCAAAATTTTTTTTTACCCACTTGGTGATGTAATATCTAGATATTTGACTAATTATTTCTGCATGACGACCTCAATTATCACTATCAAATTTAAGCTATATACGGTTAATAGGAAAATTAATAGCACTTTATAATTCCTTAATTTTAGAAAAAACTAATTTTAATTTTGTAATACTGACTAAGTATATTTGAGTCTCTATATTTGACCATTGATTTGGTGGAAAAATGCACTTTTTATCCCTTTATTTGTGAATGTTCACAAGTTTAACCTTGATTATCAATAGTCACGTTCAATCACTTAATTATCTTTAGTTATATTAAATTTACACTGTTATTTTATATTTGATAATAATATAGTTCAACAAAAAAGTCCAAAGTGTAACCTTTTCCTACACAAAATAAACCAATATAACACTCATTTCAATTAATGAGTCTGTGTCGACTCATATATAAGATGATCGTAAATCGTTTGATATTGGAGCGTACACTTATATTAAGTAATATCGATATTATTAAATAAAAACTAACTTAAACATTATACACAAATGGAATAAATAAGGATTTTTGAATAATCAATGTTAACAATTTAAAATTCAATTTGTCGTGTACTCCTTAAACATAAGAAATTTTAATGTAATTTAATTCGAATAATGGACCTTTAATTTTACATTGAAAAGGGACAATTTATTTACATATCATTTATTCTGTGATGTCACGCAATTCATGTTTCCTTTTTAAAATATCTAAAATTGACTAAAAAGGTAAAATGAAGGATCGTTATTATGAAAATACCAAAAAATAAATAAATTATTTTAGCTTACATGATAATAAATAGAAAAAAACATTTACTCACGGATGTTTATACAAAAAAATATTTTCTCACAAATGGAGGTATTTGACTAGTGTAATTGTAAGTGTCTAAAGTTTCGTCCCTGAAATATAACAAATAAGGAAAGGAAAATAGCAAGCAAACAACAGTATTTGTATTTGAATTTATGCGAAGGTTACAATCTTTATAAAATCTTTAATAAAAGATATGTAATCCCTTGATTATTCTCTTCACGGATGTTCTTGATTTGATAAAATACTTGCGGCTCAACACTTGGAGCGAAGACTTCTTTGTATGCAGAAGACTTGCAGATCATCATTAAAGAGCAAGGATTCTCTATGTATTTCTTTGTATGTGTGTATATGTGTGTATCTTCTGGTCTTATGAAGACCTCTTTATATAGGTTTGAGCTAGGGCTTTAGGGGTATTTTGGTCCGAACAATTTTGACCCCTGGGCCTGAAGAACATGAGTTGGGCTCATCTTGCCAACTTAATGGACTGACCCAAATGTAATTTGCATTTGATTTAAGTCATATAATTTTGACATAAATATTAATTCGACTTTATTAACCTGTAATTAATTTGATTCGATCAACGTATCATGAATTTAAGATTTAATCCAAATTTAGTATGGAATTATCAATAAAACTTCTGTTGGGTTTTAAAGGTGTGAACATGAAATGAAGGGAACGTTGTGACTCTCCTGAAGGGTTGTGACTATGCTGAAGGGTTGTGACCTTTATGAAAGGTTGTGTCCTTTCTAAAGGGTTGTGACCGTTTAAAAGGTTGTGCCTTTTCCAAAATGTTGTGACCTTTCTGAAAGGTTATCTTCTTTCCAAAGGGTTGTGACCTTTACCCTTTGTTGGCTATAAATAGAGAGGTTTTCTCTCATTTTTCTGCATCGAATTCTTCCTTTCTTTTGCCTACATTTCTTACAAAACAAAATCGATCGATCGTGTCTGTGTGTGTGATTCGTTGCTGTCATTTTGAGTTCGTTGAAATTATCGAAGTTTGAGGTACCACTACTTCTTTAATGGTTAATCCGTTTTATCTTGGGAGGAATTAATTTGCAACCTCGGGTACTTGAGGGGATTAAATTTCTTAAGGACACACAGTGGGTTCTGTGGACTGGGATAGTTCTTTGTGTTTTTCTTTTCATCTTTTATTATTTCTGGTTTGCTAATCTCAATACAGGAGATAACAAGCTTAAGAAATTTAATTGTTGGTATTTTCTGTGGTAAGAAAATTACTTCTATTTTCTGTGGTAAGAAAATTACTTCTATTTTCTGTGGTAAGAAAATTACTTCTATTTTCTGTGTTTGGGAAAAACAAGATGAAAAAGAGAATTATTTTATCATATGATAAAAGAGATTTGGGATGAATTAGTACTACTTTAATATGTTCGAATATATTTTTTGTAGTAAGTTTTCCTTAGATGGGTAAGATTATTATTATTTTCTTTCCAAGTGCATTCAAGCATTGCACCCCTTTAGTTTTCTTTTCAATGAGATAAGTTATTTTGTGCATAAAGGCTAAAATGTGCACGTTAATTATTTTTCCTATATTCTTGGTTTTATATAACTATGAGAAGAAGTAAATGAACAAATGTTGTCTCCTAACAATATTTGAACATGAGTTTAGTTTCTCATTGAAATTCAATGTCTTCTGAGGAAAATTGGAATATGATGGAAACTGGAAAAGAAGGAAAAAATTAGCAAGAAAAGTGATTTGCATGGAATCATTGCTGACAAATAGAATGTGATTCAATGGGGGTAATAATCAGGTTTTATCTTTATTTTCCTTGATTTTTTTTTTCTATCCTTTATAAGTTATGAGATTTATTTCATAAATGTTAGGATAGATG
>JAJOOR010003512.1:0-39522 GCA_036250505.1 Solanum acaule
TGATGATTCTACAAATATTGTATTGTGAAGACCTGTTGTATTATATGTTGAGAGAGTGTAGTAAAGAAAAACACATCCAAAGTTTCAATAGAAAGAAAGAGATTTTTTCCTATCTGTTTCTTTATTATGTTTGCTATCTTTTTACATTGTTTCATTTCCTACTAACAGCATAACTAACTAAAATCTCATCCCATACAGAGATCCCAGAAATGAGTAATTTCGGTTTCCCATTCGAACTTATGGCACATAAATAATCAAACAAGTTACATTGTCATTCATGATTTATCAGAAACAATCATCACAGGCATTAAAGTGTTCAACTCAAAATAAAAAGATTCCTAGAATCATGTGCGCCTTACATTATCTACCAACGCTTATTTGTAATTTATTTCAATAACTAACGTTAGAAATACACTAAAAGGGTAAAAAGTATAAGCTGCTAGAAATCTCAAAAGTATGTTCCAGTATTCTGACAATAGTGCACCAACAACCACAAATAGCAGTGCTTATAACGCATGAAACGAAGACCAATCCATGGTGATAGCAGGACTAACCTTGAACGAGTAACAATCAAGACAAAAAGGGTTATTCGTGCACCTGACGCATTTAAATCAACTTTCAAAAAAGCAATGCAGAACGCCCTTTGATATGTAACGAGAAAGCTACCATTAATATGCTTCATGAGATACTCCGGCTACATAAACGGCACAACGATGGAATACAACAGTCACATCAAACAAAACCACAAAAGTTCCTTATTTTTTCGATTTCACCATTCTGTATGAGAAGCTCGACGCTCCTTACATAAATACATTCTCCATTCGCAGAAAACCCAAAAATTGTTGCTGCCGGCCGGTAGTGGATTCCAGATTAAAATTTGCTTCATCCGAACAATTGAATATTCCCAAAGTTCAAAGCTTTCAGGAACAAGTATGAAATTCCATTCAATTTCACTGTGAACTGTGATTCAAAGCTCTTGGTATTTCGGTCACTTCACATGTAGTCGTCATTCGTCACCAGTTTGATTTAGTAGCTTTTTTAAAGACAAAAATATGCCCCAAGAAAACTAAAATGACATTTATGTCCCATAAGATCTTCCACAATAATCAAATGCAAAAATCAGAGGATCAATTTTTCGATTTCATTGCAAAAAACAATTGTTTTGACTCAACGTTACTTTGATTAATTTTCATATAACTCTTTCTGTTATCCAACCAAGCATTATATCGCTTAAATTGGTTGCACGTTCTTCTTGAAATAAGTTCATTAATTGTGCTAGTTGATGTTGAATTTGGTTTCTCATAACTCATGTCTTTGATACCAAGTCCCTTGTTTTGGATCTAGTTATGAAACGTTGCAAGGTAAACTATGATGTTTTCTTCCTACAACATATGGTGCTAGTTCGTTAAGAGAGAACCTGCAATCTCTTCAGTTGAAGTACTCAAAAACTTGAATTATTTTCTATTTAAATTTTCTGGGATTGACGGAGAGTTTAAATACATAACTTATAAGATAGGTTGAACCCATCAGTGGCCTCTTAAAGTTGACATCAATTTTCACTTGGACAATTCAACCAGTGTTTGTTCATTTTAGACACTCACAAAGTAAGGTTACATTGTGTCAGTTTGAAAAACTACTACTACAAGGAAACAACTACTACTAGAAGAATTTGCAAATAACTACTAGAAAAAAATAATTGTTGCAAGCTAAGTAAACTATTGGATGACTAAGGAGTGATACCATTAATATTAGTAGTTCACCTTCCTCTTTATCGGCCTCATAAAAAATCATAATTTTACTAATTTACTCTTTTTTGAAACTTAATAAATTTATTTACACTTTTAAAAAAAATTATAAGTGTAAAATGGGAAAAAAATTCTACTTTGATTTTATAAATTGACAAATAATTTTACGATAATTATTTATAAAATTAGTGAACAACTAATATGAAACAAATGAAGTATTTCTTTTCATATAAAACACACATAATGTTAGAACATTAGGGCCAAAACATGCACGCCAATTAATCTAGGACAAACATATGTTAAAATGTACTAAATGTACAAGTAACGTTTCTAACTTAATTAAGTTAAAGGTTAGACATCGATCTTAATAATTTCAGTTACTTAATTGATGAGAACTTCTTAATTGTTTTTGTTTATTGCCTAATAATGGCGTTATGTAACGTGTTTTTCTTGCCTCATTTAGTCATTTAACTGAACAATTAAAGTAGGTTAATATTAAAAAAATAAAAATATATACAAGTGTTATAAAGATGTGGATATTATATATATTGGACGTGCAATTATACAAAATCAGATAAAATTAAAAATGATCATATTTTTCAAAAGACGTAGTATACAAGTAGCTAGTACTCATCAAAGATAAAATGTGATAAAGTCACTTGAGATGATTTAAACATGTCCAACATTGATCGAAAATTGTGCATTTTAAGGTCAAAAGATAACCCTTTGTTATTGATCGACTAAAAATTGATTTTAACAAATGAAAAATTGTTGGGTCTCTAAAAGTATTCTTATAACGGTCAAAATTATGCCTCACTACTAAAAAGTGATCGTTAAAACCCACATTTTTGTAAAGGAGGTAAATCTAAAATTACATAAATAGAAAAAGAAAAATTGAAAGACCTACAATTATTTTTTTATATCTATATAAACTTTGATAAAAACAGAACATCATGAAAGGAAAAAAAAATCACAATACATAGTTACATCTAGTAGTTGAGAATATGTCTTATTCAACTTCTATTATTATTATATATAGTATATTTTTTTTTATTTAATACAATCATTTATGATACGAGATAGTACACAAATATTAAACGATATTCTTATATTTTGTTTTTAAATTGAGGGAATATTATATCCAGATTTAATATTGTCCAAAATGATAATCCCTCGACAGTTATATTTACACGTTTTTCTAAAACAGAGATAAAATTAAAATGGTGGCCTAAATATGAGATACATTTACGTAAATCAGCCGTTAAAAAGGAGTTTAGAAGGTAATAAAAGCTGATATAAGGGCATAAAGGTCCAAATGAAATATGAAAGGGCAAACAAGTGGAGGGAAATTAGACAAACAACTAAAACTGAAACTGAAATTGAAACCGAAATTCTAATTTATTTATATTTAACTCTCTTCTTATAATAATAGCTCTGCTAATTTTCTCATCACTTTTTGTGAATTATTATATTTCTAAAGAAGCAAAACAAGAAATGGGCAGTCTACTTGTACCAGATTTTATTCCTTCTCCAATCCAAGATGCTGAAACACTCAGAAAGTCCTTGAAAGGACATTTTCTCGGTAGACCTTTTTTTTTTCTTCTTTTGTCAATAACTGATGGGACTCATAGGCAGTGACGGAGCCACCTTATTGCTAGGGTTCATCCGAACCGCCTTCGACGAAAAATTATAGTATTTATATATGGTTAAAATAATTTTTTAGGTGTATATTGTAGACGTCGAACCCCCTTCGGCTACTTCGTGTGTTTATTTCTTCAGATTGTGAACTCCCTTATTAAAAATCCTGGTTCCGCCACTGCTCATAGGCGGATTTAGAATTTAAATTTGATGGTTCAACTTTAAAATATTGGATTCAGTTGAACACGTAAACTGCAACTACAAGGATGAATATCAAGTATTGTGTTGCTATTTCCTTTTTGACATAATGGGTAACGTCCTTCTTTTTGGTGTATTTTTTAGGACTGGGAACTGATGAGAAGGCGATAATAACTGTTTTGGGACATAGAGACGAAAGCCAGAGAAAGAAGATTAAAGAAGCATATCAGCAGCTTTATAGCAAATCTCTAATTGATGATCTTCATTCTGAATTATTTGGTGATTTCAGGGTATTCTCTTTTTCTTCCTAAAATCATTTGTTATATAGTGGAAGAGTAGAGAGTGTACCTTACCTCTACTCTACTTTTATAGGATAGAGAAGTTGTTTCTGATAGACTCTCGACTCAAAAAAATCGTTTTTCAGAAAATGGTATGAAGAAATGGAAGAGTAAAAAGATAATCAACATAAAAGAAACACAATAGTAATAAAATCGAAGTATAAGATACTAATAGTACTAAATGAATCCCAATTTAAAAGAATCAGCTTATGAGCCTACGAGTTCCTTAATGAATCTCTGCAGATTTTGGTCTTTCAGTTGTTTGTTTTTTCAGTTTCATTGGATGATATGAACTGTGGATTAGAAAGTGATGGAAGATTTATCACTTGTATAGTTGACTTAGCTTTTACTTACCTATAATTTTTTAGAAAGCTAAATTCACTTCTAAAACAGAAGCATATGATCAACTTCCTATAAGTTTCCAATTTTTGAGTTGCCATTCTACAACTATTCAAAGAACTTAACTATTATATCCATAGGAAAACCTTCAAAAAGCATAGTTCCCAATTTTTTTAGTCAAATTTCATCACAAAATTTATAATGGTACATCAGTCGTTACTTAGCTTGTGCTGGTGGTAGGTAGCAAGTTCTCCCTCTTCGAAGGAATAGTCGAGGTGCACAAGCTGGTTCGGACACCATCATTATCAAAACTAACTAAATAAAAAGTAAAAGAATTAGATATGATAAGCTTGCTACTTTTTCCTTTCCTGTGGATGAGCAACTTTTGAATGGTAAAGAAGTATGGTTACTACTTTATTTTTCTTCTCTAAGTTTTGACTTTTTCGACTTTCATGTTTGATGCATGATAGAAAGCAGTGATCCTCTGGACACATGATCCTCCTGAAAGAGATGCGAGGCTAGCTAATGAGGTTTTAAATACATGGATACATGACGTAACCCGTCTACAAGTGATAGTAGAGATAGCCTGTGCATCAACTCCTGATCATCTGGTTGCTGTGAGACAAACATACTGTGCTCTCTTTCACTGTTCACTTGAAGAGGATATCATAGCACATGTTTCTCTTCCAATCCAAAAGGTGAATTTATTTCATTGTTTCCAGTCACATACTATTAATTGAAGATGAACATGTTCTTTATAAAAGGAAAAAGATCCAAATTTACCTCTTTACTATATGAATTGTCTTAGTTTTATTCCCTGTTACACTTTGGTGTCATTCATACCCTTGTGTTAGCAAATCCTATTATACTTGCCCTCGCTTTCTTGGGAAAATCCGAGACGATTTGCTAATAGAAAGGGGACTATGGTCCCAAAGTATAAGGAGGGCAGAATTAAGATATTTTTTTTAATAGATAGGTACTTTTTATCTCTTTACAAAATAAATGCTCATTAGCATTGAAGTTCCTAGTAATAAGCTCAGAGCTTGTTGTGCAGGTTCTAGTCAGTCTAGTCAGTTCCTACAGATATAACAAGGAACTAGTCGACCATGGTACTGCTAATCTAGAGGCTTCGAAGCTTCGTGAAGCCACTAGAATAAAACAATTAGATAGTGATGAACTTGTTCTGATACTAAGCACAAGGAACTTTCATCAGCTTAAGGCAACTTTCGAGTGCTATAAGCAAAACTATGGATTCTCCATTGATCAGGTCAGTGATCTTTAAGCCACCAGATTTACTTTGCTTTAACTATTCTTGCTCCTCTATTAATCTTATCTTGTTGGATCAACTTTCCATTACAGGATATAACGAATTGTGGCGAAGGTCTTTTGGAATCTATCTTGAAAGTGGTTATCTGGTGCATAAACTCCCCAGAGAAGCATTTTGCTGAGGTAACAAAAATAGTCATAAAAGATTATTTTATTAGACTTTCTTCATTTTCTTGTTCTTTCGTACCTTTTTCCCTGTAGAATAATCCTTCTATTTTGGTGCAGAGCTGTTGTCTGGTGCAAGTAATTATCTTCTGGAACTTGTTGTAACATCATCACCCCCTCAAACACTTTCACTTGATATCGAACAATTTGACCGCTTTATCATCACTCCCCCCCCCCCCTGGATATCTAATAGTATTGCTTATAATCACCTAATTGACAGTGACTAAATCATGCATCCTTTTTTCTCCCTCCGCTATCAGGTCGTAAAGGTCTCCACCGATGGGCTAGGAACTAATGAGGATTCTCTGAGTAGAGCCATTGTAACTAGAGCTGAAATTGATATGATCAAAGTTAAGGAAGAATATCTCAAAATGAAGGATACTGCTCTTGAATATGCAGTAGCTGATGATACATCAGGTTACTACAGGGAGTTTTTGATGACCCTGCTTGGTGCCAATGACAGTAGTTTGTAGTGTTTGTATCCACTTATCATTGGTAAAATATCAAGAGTTGGTGATATTGTCATTTAACTTTGTTTGCTTTCATTAGACCCTTGTGGTCCAGCCCTTCTCTGGACTTGTGCATAATGGGAAGCTTAGTCCACCGAGTTGCTTTTTTTTTTTTTTTTTGCTTTGAAGTTGATGATGAATCAGTATTGGTGAGGGTGATCTTTGATATTATTTGTGTTACGTAGCATTTAGAAGAAGAATGATTGTTTACCTTAATTGTGGTTTGGCACTTTGTTTGAATAAATGTTGGTTATTGTGTTCATAGATACAATATATTATCACAGGATTTGAGCAAAAATTATTAGATTCCCGTGAACTCTCCCCAACAAGTTGATCCGCCCTGGAGTGCAATTGTTTTATCCATGTTACAAGTGTCCACTCTACCACACCATTCTAACAACTAAGAATCAATTAAATTTATCCCACAAGAACATTTTGAAGTACAAAAAGCCGAAGGAAGTGTAACATTGATTATTTAAGGATTGCTTGAGCAATAAATCCCTACGTTGTCATTTTCTCCTCCCCCGCGGTCCATTTTCATTTGAAAAATGTAAGTCCTTTTATCTTGAGAAAAGACTCTAGTATAAATTGTCAATTTTTTTTTAAAAAGGAAAACGTGTGAAATCAAGAAAGTAATTAAATTTAATACAGATAAATTTTGCAAATTTCTTAATAGTCAAAATTTGTGAACAATTTAGCTAGATATCTAACATATAAATAGCATCAAGTAGATGGTAGACATATAATATTGGTTCAAATATGTGAATTATTGAATATCCATCTAGTAGAATTATTGAATAATTTGCACCAAAATTATGTCCGCTCAACACAATTGAACAACACAAAATATGCTCATTCGATAGAATTTGTCAACAATTTTCATCAAAATTATTACTCACGTCAACATATCTTGTTAAAACATAATATCACATCTTCCTCCCAACAAATACTCTACTTATGAAAATTTATAGTTCACTTGCGAAAGTTATAATTCTCGAAGTTATTTTCTGGATAACATAAACAATCGAGCTGAGCAGATCTAATACTTAATGTGTTGATTATATTACAAAAAAAATATTTTTTCACTTTTACTTATGAAAAATATATTTTGAATTATATCGCGGACATTAATTATTAATTTCCCAATTTTTTTTACAAAATTTTATATGCACTTCATTTATATGGACAAGTGAACTGAGAGAGTACAATTGGACGACTTTAGCGGCCGGAGGCATCAGCCCTTCGTGCTCAAACTCAAAACCCTTAAACCCTCAACCTCCATTGTCGATCTATACAACAAACTACAACCCATTTCCCTATTTTCTCACACAATGACAATCCATTCGGTAGTAATCCAAAAGCTTCTAAGCACCAACGCCCACTTGGGTCGCCGTGTGGCGGCACACCACTTCAAAATCTACTCAATAGGTTCCAGGAATGGGATGACAATCGTAGATTCCGAAAAGACATTGATCTGCCTCCGTAACGCCTGTTCCTTCATTGGGGAACTCGTTCGCCAAAGAGCCCGCTTCATTTTCGTCAATACCAACACCCTTTTCGATGAAATTATCGATCAGATGACGGAAACGATTGGGTGTAGGAATGATACTTCTTGGCGTCTTGGAGGCTTTTTAACAAACAGTTCGAGTCCGAGAAAGTTTCGAGGAAGGAATAAGAAGTTGAACCTTACGGCTATACAGCCACCTGATTGTGTGGTTATCTTTGATACGGAGAGGAAGTCTTCTGTGATTCAAGAGGCTGCTAAGTTGCAAATTCCGATTGTGGGTCTTGTTGATTCGAGTATGCCGTTGGATATTTACAAGAAAATTACCTACCCTGTGCCTGCCAAGGATTCCGTGCAATTTGTGTATTTGTTTTGTAATTTGATTACAAAGACTTTCCTTTACGAGCAGAGAAGGTTGAATGCTGCCTTGGGAGCTTCTGCAATTGCAAAGCCTGAAATTAGGTACGATCAATTTTTTAGGTGTGATGACTTGAAACTTGTACATGTTTGTCTATTTGTGATATGAATTTCACACTCATTGAGGTAAAAATGTATATAGGACACTAGCTGATTGGGGGAAAACTGAGGGATTCAACTTTACCTATTTGATTACATTATTTTGACGGGTGGATAATGAATGATACACGATGGCGTTGAAAACTAGGAGAAAAGGATTTGGTCGCCTATTTTCGTTGATGAGTAATAGCAATGGATATGGATATTAAAACATGGCTGCCTCCAACTTTACAACATTGCTGTGATAGTTCAAAGGTACCATAGCTTTTAGATCTCTTTTAAGAATATAATAAAGGAGTTAGCTTTGAGGCTGGGAAACATTCTAGAATTCCAGTAAGAAAAAGAACAAAGTTCTAGAATTTACTAGGAATAACACCAGAAGGTATAGTCTAAAGAACCTTCTCAAGAAAAAGTAAGTTAAAATTTCTAATTGATAATATCGTCTAAAAGGGTGTTGGTATTGACGAGGTGTCGTCTTCCATTCTGCCTTCCTTTCATTGTCGATTTTCTCCAATCTCCAAGTCATAATTGCTTCTTCCACAGCCCTTGGTAACATAACACCCAAGAGAAATTAAGCAATGAGAATGCAATTGCTTACAGTTTACCATCCAAATCCGCAATGCAACAAGAGATGATTGGTTCCTTATCAGCTTAGTTAATTGGAAAACCGATAGTGTATCTTATTTTCACTGATCTGAAATTCAATTTCGTCTAACAATCTCTTCCTGCGCACTAGCTATAGAATTGCTATACGTTACGACTGAAGTATTTAAATCAGTTTTGGTATCTAGATATAGTATAGAGGGTTGTAGTTCTGAATGTTGTGTGCTTCTATTATCACATCATTGATTTCAAGCAGTATTTCAAGTTTTAATTTACTGCTTTATTGACGTTTCCCCCCTTTCTGCCTGAAATTTGGCTGTAGCGAGGAAGTTGAACAACTTGACAAGATCAAGACAGTTGGCAAGGATAAAATTTATGTTCTGCCTTATGAAAGATTAGAACCCGCTTCTGAGGGTAAGTATATGATTCTTATACTCTTCTTGATTAGTCCTTATAAAAAATATTCTTGTTGATTCTTTGTCCTTCTTACAAACACTTGTGGTTTTAAAGGTACATAGGCATTAAGGTAACTTAATCATGTTTTATTTATGTATCTGATTGATATAACAATCACTTGGTCTCCTTTTTATGCAGATGCTACCGAGACTAAGCAGCTACTGGACAAACTTGTTGTGTTAAAGTTTAATGGTAATTTGGGATCTGATATGGGTTTCAGTGGACCAAAGTAAGCATTCAGTTGAGAGCTGAGATATATCATTAATTAACACCAAAAGATTAGTGTCTCTAACATTATTGTTATTTACTCAAAGCTGATACTTTGTAGAATATATGATCTCTCCAGATAGAAATGTTTTTATTTCTCTTTTTTGATTAAGAGTGCCTTTTTTAATTTTATGGTATGCGGGCTTTTTGCACACTTGCACCACCTAGAGCTTCTGTTTTATTATGTTTATAGATGCTGCTGCAGTGATAGCTTGAGTTTATTCGAGAGGTACTTCATGCCTGTTAGACTTTCATAAATTCTGCAACTTATGCTTTCCTGGTTGGAAAATGAAGTAAGAACCTTACCGGTTTATATTACATTCTCCTCCCGAATTATTTCTAGAGGAGAAAGTGACACTTCTGTACCACATAGATTGCAAAAACTTCCTTTCCATTTGGATGGTGACTACTGTTCTGTAAATAAAACCTTCCACTTATTTCGAAATGACAGTCAACTCCAATTTTGGTCTCATTTCTCAATGAACACTTTGTTTTCCTCTCTTACTGTACTTGATGTCCAAAAGTTTTCTTTTCCTCCTTTTATTATTCCTAAGTGATCACAGCCTATAAGCAAATTCGTTTGTTGTACTAGTAATTAGACTGACGAATCCATTCTACAGTTATAAGATTTTAGCTGCAATTAACTTCTGGTAATAACATTTAAGGCTCTCTTTCTTGATTCTCAATATTGTTCTATAGAGGAGTCTAATGTTCTAATTCCGGAAATTTATATGCAAATACCATAGGGTTTTAGCCTTATAGAGAAATGGATCTTGGACTGTTGATTATCTGAATATTTTTGTGTATGTGATCTCTTACAAGTTTGTTTGTTGTACACACTTTGCTATTCTAACCTTCATTTCATATATCACCAAATGCATTGGTTGCTGACTTTTGAAGTCATTGCATTTGACTTTTTACCTTAGAAGAAAAGAAGAAACACGAGTTAAGGTGGGGTGGAAGACTTTCACCCCTTTATCTTTATCCATGGAAATATCTTTTACTTTTAACAGAGCTTACTCATGACCTGTACTGATTTGAAGTTCTTAGTGTATTAGAAGAGACAATACTTTTTTGTAGAGTGAATTCAATGTTCAATCACAAAAATGCTGTGTTCTGGAATGATATGTAAAGGACCCATGCAGCTGCAGTTAAATTACAGATTCGATCTGTAGTGCTTTTTGATAAGTTATCTTGCTCTTGCTTTTATCTTTATTTATTTAGTGTTGCTTTGATATACAGATCTGCACTTGAAGTATGTAACGGATTAACTTGTCTAGATTTGGTCGTCAATCATATTGAGGTAGGTATTTCCCAGTTTCTTATGCAACCCATTGTTTAGTCTCTTATGCTGATTTGTAATGTGTAAATTTTGGACAACTGACTGGATATGTGTTTGCAGTCCATCAACTCAAAATATGGTTGCAATATTCCATTGCTGATGATGAATACTCCTAGTACACATGATGGCATCATGAAGGTGACTGATGTTATATCACATGTGTTCTGAGCTTTTTTAATGTGATTTTCTGGGAACTAATTAGCTAATAACTTAAATTAGGTTCTGGAGAAGCACCCAAATAAAAATATCCACACTTTCACTCAGGTTTGTTAAAATATTCTGACATGTGATGCGTTTTCTGTTTTATTATTTTCTGCACTTCATTTTTTTATGAAGTAAATAGCTCTTACAATGGATTTTTAGAGCCAACGTCAACAAGAAAATATTGAAGATATGTCAGAGTCGCGGACCCTCAATAAATCCAGTGCACAGGAAAAGTTGTACGTTTTCGTCCGTCTCTTCTACCCATCTTGCTATTGCTCTCTGCTTGTACATATTTAGCATTTTAAATTATTTGCAAAATGTGTCATTTTTGGACTAGAAGTACTATGTTGTAATTCAAGGACATATATGCCTGTTTTATGAGAACAACTTTTACCCCGTGTGACCTCCCTCCACTTGAAAAAAGAAGCTGAAAAAAATAAAGGAAAATGATATGGAAGTTGAACCTTTTTGCACTTCAGTAATCCTGTAGAGCTGTTACTTCTGAATCATACTTTCTTTTAATTTTGTGTCTTTTTGGTGTGATCATTGGATACACGTGTGTAGTTCATTCTCCACCACCATGTACGCGTTCTCATCCTACTTTCTTTATGCAACTTTGTGGGTATTTTGAAGTTTCATGCATACCACAATTTTTGTTTGTTTCTCTATTTCTTCACAAGCTTTTATCAAGGATTGATATTATATCCTGCTCCGATAGTGATCCCCTTCTGATCGGAATTGGAAATTGAACCTTCTTGCAATTTATAAATATAATGCATTGTCTGCCTCCATATATGATTTTTCATGGCTATTTTCCCTAAGAAACTTTGAGGATTCTTTAAGTTCCATTTATACCAGAACTTAATGTTTGTATCTCTTTATTTTCTCTGCCAAAACAATGCTCATGAGAATTGGCGGCTCTGTTTGTTTAATAAGTTTTTATTTTTGGTTGCTTGTGTTGATGCCTTGCTCTACTGAGTTATACTAGAGAGCTGTGGACTCTTAATAAAATTAATAGTTTGATGGATGAGGGGTTCTATTCTAGGAAGTTTTGGTAAATATTGAATTTGAAACAATTGTTATTTTTGGAAGGGATATCAGTTGGTTACTTACTCCTCCTCTTCTTTGTGCCTGTGAGTACAAAGTTTGATACTCCAAAGAAATGGAAGATTAAAGAACTTATGAAAAAAAAAAAAAAGATAAGCGGGATATTTATTTCACTTGGGTTGAAACAATCCACCATGCCACCCAATCTTGTTTTGCAACTTATCTCTGTTTTGAATTTTTAAGTGGTTGAATGGTGCTATTTTTGTTTTTCGAGAACTTCTCTTTTTCTCCGGAGAACTCTTTGAAAGAAGTTTCTGAACCAGTTAATGTGAGACTGTGTGACCGTAGCAAATTTTACAGACAAGTCTGAGCAGTTACATTTTGGGAAGATCTAGTAGGCTATACAACTAAATTACTCACCTCTTTTTGCATAATTATCTTCAACGGAATCTCAATTTTTTATTTATATATTGAACTCGATGAATAATGGGGCCGCTCCTCCTCCCTTCTCCATTTAACCGAGCTTTTGTCTGCGGAAGGTTTCCAACCCTTGACGTCACTGCGCTCTTACCACTAGACCAAAGCCCTGGCGTTCCTAATTTTATTATTTAGAATTAAACAATCAAAATATATTTTGCTATGTAAAATCAGAAATCTGCATTGATACAACTTTGCTGTGTATAATTCTTGAATGTTGACCTCTAGGCATTCAGTTGATTAACTCTTCCTTATGCCTATGTTGATTTTCCGCATCCTTTTGGGCGCTCCAAATTCAATATCTTGAAATTTAGTGCGTAGCGAGGAAAAGGTCAAACGACTGGGAGAG
This sequence comes from Solanum acaule, assembly GCA_036250505.1. NCBI lineage: Eukaryota > Viridiplantae > Streptophyta > Magnoliopsida > Solanales > Solanaceae > Solanum > Solanum acaule. The sequence continues at coordinate 13,024 of JAJOOR010003512.1, forward strand.
ATGTATTGCAGAAGTGTATCTTGCATAAGATGTTGTTTGGAGGGGGGAAAACTTCTCTAGTACGTAGTGCAACATAAAAGCTACCTGGAATTTACTTTTTCTTCTTGATACTGCCTTTTTCCGTTTTCCAATACGAGAAACTTGAAGGAATCTTGTGGTACGTCTTCATTTATCATTCCATTCTCTTGGAACAACGAAATCGATTGCATTGCAGCACCACAACTCCCTCAAATCTCTCCTCACGTCACTCTTCTTATGCTGACTAAACTTTTAGTGCGTATGTTTAGTCTTACTTTTACTTAAGAACGACATCACAATGAGTAAATAAAATCTATCCACCATCATGTAGATTGTGATCTATATTTTGCATTTCTGTATACGAGATTTTACCGGTTGATTAAAGCATTTAGACAAGGACTTTTGGCAAGTCTAGGGAACTAGTTAATCTGCAAATAGTGATATCTTTTGTATGGTTTGGGTCATTGTGATAGTATGAACCAAAACAAAGGAAAAGGTTTACTCAGTGAGTTTATGATTCTCTATCCATCCCCTGCCTCAAAACACCTCTACTCTGGCACTCGCTTCTCAAATATTAGAAAGAAAGAATAAAACTTGTTACCAATAATAATTAATCGTCACATTTGATGATAGAGCAAGTTGAACATGTATGTTGTTTAAGCATCGTGCATGTGTATCAGCTTGAAACTGGATCAAGGGTACAACACTACATTTGAAGTTGGATGCTAACTTTTTAAAAAAAATCTCAAAACAGTTTGTTGCTATGTTAATTTAGTGAGTAAATTTCTGGATAAGAACTACCTACAAATCGTAACTACAGGGACACTATGGACTCTTGAGTAAGAGATTGCTTGTGTTCGAGGAGGATTCTAAGGTACTTTATTGATTGTAGAAGTGAAAGGAAGCAAAAGAAGAGTCTGTTATGATGTCCTTATTAAGGCATTTCAAAAGTGTTTATTCAAAGATAAGTTAGGCTGCAGTGGTATCTAATCAACACTTATTTCTTACTGAAGCACTTGATTTGCTGTCAATGATTGCCATGAATCTCAGCTTGTTTTGATCTTGAACTATATTGGTTTTTATCTAATGTCTGTTTTTTCATGGTAGATATCCATCCAACCTGCTGGAGGTTTTCCTTTCTTTGAACAGCAGTGGGAAGCTTGAACCGCTAATTTCTCAGGTAGAGATGTGTATGGTGTTGAGTTTTATTGCTACCCAAAGTAAGACCTTAGCAAGAAAGTTAGGCAGTATTATTATTTATGCTTTTTTTCCCTATACACACGCACACATACTATGAAAAGAGAAAATATCTAATTGAATTGAGATGTTATCAACGTAAAAGAGCACCTCTATCTTGGAGTTTATGGTTACATGAAACAAGGAAATTCAAACTATGTGAAATAAAGAAGTACTAAATAACCTTCTCAAAAAAAGAAGTACTAAATAAGGAAAACCACCTACCTTTCGGGTTGGCCCAGTGGTTTGAGCTTGGGACTTCCATGTTGGAGGTCTCAAGTTCGAAACCCCTTGTCAGCGAAAGCAAGGGGTTTGCCTTCCTGGTGCGGGTTACCTCTCCTATGTGGTTTGCGAGCTATTGCATAGGAGCGGGGGTTTTACCCTGTGCGCACCCAAAGGGTAGCGGCTGCGGGTTTCCCTTATCATAAAAAAAATAAGGAAAACCACCTATGCTGTTGTCCCAAAAGGATTTAGTTCAAGTGAGAAATGTTGAGAAACTTGTGACTTAGATCTCAGGTTCGAGTCCTGTGACATGTGAACTAAGCTTGGTATTTGAATGGAGAAGGGTACAGAAGCGGATCTGTTCCCTTCGAGTTTCGAAAGTTGCAGTTGGTCTAAGGGTTGATCCCATACAGATTTCTCAGGCATCCAAAAGAAACCTACACGGTGATATTTCTCACCCTCTTATAGTTGGTGACTCAACTTGAATTTGCCAATTTTGAAAACAAGAGAATTCAGTAAGTCAAGGTATTTAAACTAGTTGCATGGATAATGTCTCTCAAAATAACGAACAATCCCCGGAGAAAAGGGTGCTGGAATTATTTCCTAGAAAAATCACTGGAAATAGTATATTGGAGAAAGTGCTTTCTCTAGTGGACATGTAGATGAATCTTTTGTCTGTCCCTGGAGAAAGGTAGGGAGATGCTATTCCCCATCTTATCATCAGCATTGCCTTAACGAACAGCTAAAACGTAGCCAAAAAATTGTCGGAACGACTAAAATTCAATGTTCAAATTAATGATCTAACACCTCTTTACTCTGATACCAAGAAGAAAAAAGAGAACACATTTTTTTAAGGAATGTATGCTTGAAAAGTTGCAATGAAGAATGGTTGGAATAGTGGTCGATGGTGATGATGTCGCCAGAATAATCACCAGAAGCCTGATGCCACTGGGGACGTCAGGGAAGATACAAGAACAATAAATTTTTGAAAAGAAGGAAAATTTTGTCTTCACAAGGTTTTAGAAGTTCTGATACCATATGGGATAAAGGATCAAGGCTTCTTATTGAATTTGATAACAAAAATAAAAGAGGACTCCTCGTACCGTAATTTAGGCTAACACTAAACAAGCAAAATTCCTACTTATTGAAAAATGAGTTATTTAACGAGGAAAATTACCTAAAATTGAGATTCATAATTATGATAAAATTAGGAAAGGTTGCTCTATCATATTCTAATGCAGAACAAATCTAGAACAATCTTTCGTGTAATTGCATGAGTTCTCTTGACTATCAACTAGCATGTTTGTGCAAACATACATGTAAATATATTTCTCAATTATGTGAGGTTTGCTAACTTGAACATCATGCTGAATATGGAACATTCTTCAATGTTATATGTATGTATATTACAGGGTAAGGAGTATTTCCTGCTGCTGCAGTCAGAAAACCTTGCTGAAGTTGTTGACCCAAGTATCCTTTTGCTAGTTTTATAACTTGTTTATTGTTTTTCTGCATGAGGTGATTGGAATATTTTATCTTCCGAGTGATATTGTTTTGGACAGCTCCTTGATTTGCTTGTTCAGAAATTCTGAATCATTTGATTAAAAACAGCATAGAACATTGCGTCGAGGTATCACCAGGCAGCTGCTAATTTCAGCTCTTTTCAGTTTTCTGTACCTGCTTGCTGCTGCTATAATTTTCAGTATTTCAGGTAATGCCTACCACCTCCGGAACGGAAGAGACGAGTCTTCCGCCTCAGGAAGGAAGGATTCAGGTTGGTTATGGCCTGCATTCATTATGTTGTTAGACTATATGTCTCTGTTCTGACAACATTTAATTTCACGCAAGAGGTCCGAGTTTTACACTTGACCTGAACCAAGTTAGCTGTCAAATATAACCCCGACTACAGTTTCTAAAACTTTGACGAAACATAAGAAACCAGCATGTAGTTCTCAGCAGACCAGAGCAATTTGGAGTTTATCAATGTCCCTGTTCCGACTCTGTCTAAAAATAAAACCTGTTCTGGTATTTAATTTCACACATGAGGTCCGAATTTTACACTTGACCTGAATCAAGTTAGCTGTTTATTCTGACTCTGTCTAAACAATAAAAAACCTGTTCTGATGTTTAATTTCACACATGAGGTCCGAGTTTTACACTTCACCTGAACCAAGTTAGCTGTCATAAATAACCCCTGCAGTTTCTAAAGCTTTGAGAAAATGTAAGAAACCAATATATGGCTCTCAGCAGATGAGCAAAATTCATCAGTCAAAACTGGAAGCCAAGTGATAATTTTTTTTCTTTCTTTTTAAATATGTAAAAGTTTGTTCCTAAAGCAGGGAATAAGTCATAAAAGAAAGTTCTTGTCCACACCAGAGATAATTAAAGTTGTGCTTAGTATGATGGTTATACAGTACAGGAGATTGGATAACTGTTGAAGAACTGTTGGTTGGACAAATTATAAGTTCCAATGCACTCCCTGAAACCTAGATGTTTAGTTAGTTTATTCATCAAGGGGTTACTGTTAATAATATTATCTTACTTCATTACAAAAAAATTTAAAAAGAGTTTCTAGTGTTGGTTCATATTTGTTTGAAATTTGGGTTCGGTGAACTTTTCCATCTGGATGTTAATGGGCCAAGTTATATGCCATGAGAAAAAGACAATTGAGGGGGAACAAATTTGTTTAGATTTTTTTTTTTTTTCGTTAGAACTAAATCAAATTGTAGGAATCACTAAATTGAATTACCATGTCTATTGTTCAGATGCATCAGTTATCTCTAACTTGATCATGGATCCATTAGGTGAAAGTTGCATTGATATTAGTCGAGATGTTTTTCCTCAACTCCCTCAGCTAATGTTTTTCCCAAAATCTTCATTTGGCTTGATTCTGTTTATTTCAACTATTACGACAAGGGTATGGCTGTGTCATGTATATTTTTTAAACCTGTTTTTTCCCCTTGAGCTGAGGGTCTATCTGAAACAGCCGCTCTACCTCCCAAGATAGGGGGTTAAGGATTGCATACAGTCTACTCTCTCCAGATCCCAATTTTGTGATTACACTGGGTATGTTGTTATTGTTGTACATCAAAAGACTTTTTAAACTCCTTGAATGCACTGATACTGGATTCTTAACTTACTCTATGAAGTAATACCAGAATCAAGTAAATGTGACATAGGCTTTCACAATCAGTCTCCTTCTTTCCTGCACACCCTGTAAATTTATGTATTTGTGAACTGTTACAGTGCAATTTATTAGAGTTTCAAGGATTTGCATTGTATGATGAATCTTATTTTTTTGTTTTTCATTGTTCGTGGCCCGAAGTCAAAGGAGCATGTCAAATCAATCAATACAATGTAAGTGATTTGGTTTTTATTTTTCTTTCATGGTGGAAAGAATCAAATCATTTTGCTCTGTTGTAATTTTTCAGGTGGATGAGTATGAGCTGCGTTGAGAGGCTACTACAAAGAAATGATCTGGGTTTTACCAGTTCTAAGGTATTATTATCCAAAGGTCACAAGATATGTTTCTGAAGCAATAGCACCTTCAAGTAGAAATATATTGTTTCACATATACACCAAAGCTTGTTTTATCTTTGTTTGGTGTTTCTCTTTCTGATATCATCTGTCACCTTACCTTCTCATGTGATCCAGTTTTTCGATCGAGCATTTGCTATTGATACTCCATGGTCAAGATACCTTCCAGTTGAGAGAACATCAGATTTGCTCATTTTGCAGGTTGAAGGGTGGTCTTGTTAACTATATACTATATTTTCTACACATGATATAAGGCTACATCTACTAACTTTGTCGTCATTATTATATTCTGCAGTCAGATCTCTACACCTCAGTTGAAGGCTCTCTTGTGAGAAATGCAGCAAGAGCAAATCCCAAGGATCCTTCTATTGAGCTAGGACCTGAGTTTGGAAATGTAAATATGTGCATCCATCTTTTTCACAACGTTCATTTATCAGTTTATTTCATATATTAAACATATGTAAATTGCTGATCAGGTTGATGATTTCCGTAGTCTTTTCAAGTCAATTCCAAGCATTATAGAACTTGATAGCTTGAAGGTGACGGGGGATGTTTGGTTTGGAACTGGCATAACTCTAAAGGTAAGAAATGTACATCAATAATCTCATCAGGATGGTATCTTTTTTTTCCCCCAATAAACACCTATCATGTCGACATGCTCTGCTTTGATGCATTCTTTTGGTCGTAATATTCAGGATTTTTTACTTTTTTTGAGAGAGAGAGAGAGAGAACTATTAGGCGTTTGTTTTTCTTTCAAAATGCTCTCTAATACTTGCTGATTGTCTTTATTTGAAAATTTAGGGGAAAGTCAGTATTGCTGCAAGACCAGGCATGAAAATAGTTATTCCTGATGGAATGGAGCTTAAAAATAGGGTAAGTGACTTGAAGATTGTATTCAATAGCTTGTCACTTCGATTATAGGACTTGTATTCTCAAAAATAGACGATTGCCATCTCGCTTAAATTTTATTCTGAAGGACTTTTTTTTGTATTACCAGATTATAACCAGCCAGTCAGACATTGGAGGACCGAGTTCCTTGTAGATGGGATTCTGCAATATGAATGTATATCTTAACCCGAAGAGGTATTTATCGTCATACCAGGTGATTACAAGCCTGAAGACTTAGAAGGATGTCCCGATCAAACCTGCATTTGGATGTTTATGAAAAATGATAGGCATCAGAATTTTGTTGTAATAAAGGTCGTTTTTTCTCTACTGTTCCTAGATTCAGTGTCTCTCAGAAAGAAAGTAGAGATATAGTGAAGAGGAAAAGAGAGCATCATAAATGTCATCGTTTATTATTGACAATTGAGTTACCATTTTCCGCTGTCGAAATTTAGAATTATTAAAAGCTCATGTAAAGGTGAGAATTGTTTCTTTATTCTGATAAGTCTGACTACAAAATAGGTAGACAATTTATCTATTTTCTTCTTGTTAATCTCTGTAATCAGTTATGGGGGAGACCAAGAGTTTCCCTTGGCACAATATTCTTTTGGAGAAAATTGTTTTACCCAACAACTAACTCCTCACGTACCATTTGGACTCACCGAGTATGTAGTTTTATTCTTTAGTTAGTAGCTTTTCAATTTTTTGTTTTCAGGGTTTGTTCTCATCAACAATCAACAGTATAAACACATTACGCATAATGATCCTAACCAAATTTGATTTCCTACTCCAACTTTGAATTTTGTAACATATCTGATTCAATTCAGTATTGCAACTTTGCAGATTTACAAGCAGCTTCTTGTTTGAAAATTAAAGTATTAACTTGATTTCTAAACTATGTTAATCTTTTTCACATTTAACATTTTATCCAATGAGAAAGCCTTACTATGCGTCGCGGATGACTACATTTATCCACTTAGTCTGAACTGAAAATAAAAAATGGAGATACCTAACTTGCCAGACTGTTAGTGAGATTATCAATGTAGAAATGATACCATAATCTCAAAATAGCATTGCACAGTTTAAGCATGGACTGAAACTGCGTACAGCATAAATGGAAGGTTATCACTTGTCAGCCACTCAGCCTAAAACCATCATTCACCAAGAAATAATGGCTGACTAATCCATATAACAAACAATTGTAAGGGCCAATTCCAGCATTGTAGTGTCACACAATACTAAGCATAGCGAAAACAAAACTCACCAATATAGCTGATGCGACTCCGTTTCTTATAGCTTAAGTCTATATCCACAGCTGACGTCCACTTCTGCAACTGATGAGATGCAAAGATGTCCAAGTCAACAAGAACATTGGCACAAGATTAAGATTTCGTAATCTCACTTGCCATTGATTCTCTCGATAACAGTAATAAGCCCTTGAGTGCCAAGCTTCCCATCTCCATTAGCAACCATAGCAGAAAACAGCTGCTTATTCAATGCAGCACCAGGCAACACCACAACGTCGTCACCCTGCTCTGCTCCAACATCTAAACCCATTCCCAAATCCTTTACCATGTACTCTGTAAACCCACCAGGCCTAAAGTCTCTCCCAATCATTCGTTCTCCAAACAAATCCATAACCATAGAACCAGCTGCTCCTCCCTTCACTGCCTCCACAAACTTCCTCTTATCCAACCCCGCCTTCTCCGCAAACACCAATCCTTCACTCAACCCCATCAAGTTTGCCCCAACAACAATCTGATTCGCAATTTTACAGCTTTGCCCCTTTCCTGGTCCACCCACAAAAGTCGCCTTACCCAACACATCAAACAAAGGGTTTAACCACTTCACCACATCCTCATTTCCACCAGCCAAAATTGCCAATTTCCCTTCCCTCGCCCCAATATCTCCTCCAGACACAGGGGCATCAACAGCCCAGCAATTCTTCTCTCGGGCGGCATCAAAGATTTGCTTAGCGAGGACTGGATGACTGCTGGTATGATCAATAATGACGCTATTGGGATTAAGAGATGAAATCAAACTCTCTAACACAATTTCTCGAACATCTGATGGGTGTCCCAACATAGTGAAAATAACATCACTATTACCCGCAAGATCAGCTGGGGAATCAGCAAGAAGTGCACCTTGGGATTGAAGATGAACAACTTTAGAAGGATTTCGAGCGTAGATTGTGACGGAATAGCCAGCGGAGAGAAGGCGAGAGGCCATGGCGCCGCCCATTACGCCGGTTCCTATCCATCCTATTCGGGTTCGGGTCGGGTTTATGGGAGCTGGGTAGGAAGTCATCGGCGGAATTCTGACAGTATCAGAAGAAAGATATGCAGATAGAACAAGGAACACTCTCTTCAATGATTGGATGTTTAATCCGTCTCTTTATTGAACTCAGTTCCGAGCTAAAGTGACACTTATTTTGAAAAGGATGACTTAACATTTTAGTGTTGCGTATGGAATTGAGCACATTAACACTTTGTTTGGATGATCGTTCTGTATCGTATTGTATTATGTTATATTGTATTGTTTTAATGAATATATTGTATTGTTCTCCATCCTTATATAATGTCACAAATGCATAATTTGAATGATAAAAACCTACGAGAAAAGTAGAATACATGTAGAGCTACTCTGAAAATGTAGGGTAAAAGAAAAAATATAATCCCTATGACCCTAATTACTGGTCCATTTTTCCTTTTTTATTTGTTCCTAATTACTTGTTCATTTTGACAAATCAAGAATGACAACTTTTTTTAACCTATTATACCCTCAATTAATTACTTTGAAAATGGTTGAATTTCTTAAAAATCTTAAATTGTTAGTTCATTCACTTCATAATTAATAGAGATAAAATGGTAAACTCACTATATCAATAATTATTTTCTTAATATGTGTGTTAATTCAAAAGTGGACAAGTAATTAGGAACAAAGGAAGTAATTATTACTTCCTATGTCCACTTGTCAAAAATTTACTTGGCACGCTTATTAAGAGATATTGATTGTATAGTGAATTTACCATTTTACCCCTATTAATTAATAGGATCCCAAATAGCTTTATTTACTACATTTTTCAAATGCATTAACTTAATGTTAATCAATTGAAGGTATAATAGGTTAAAAAAAATTATTCTTTCTTGATTTGTAAAAAATGATGAGTAAAAAGGGACACAAAGAAAGGAAAAAATGGATAGAGGGTGTAAATTAATAAATAAAGACAAAATAAGAAGAAAATATTAGGGTAACACGCGATCACACCAAGTCGGTCGTTACATAAAATGGATATTTTCATCATTACCTAACAATGAATTTAAACGAAACGATATAATAAAATTTAAGTAACAATCAAAACAAACATTGTATTTAAACTAACAATACAATACAAGGTGTAAGTATCGTATTTAGTTATAGATTTACTATTTTGGTATGCCTAAAATATGTAAGTATAATTCATGAGTGATTTATGATTATCCCCATGAAAGAAACTTGGATAAAATAATACATTCTTGAGTTGCTTTTTTCGCATAAAGCTCAATCAACTTTATGATGGAATAACCAATTCATCTCTGCATAACTAATCTCTATAACTAATACATGTATAATTCTAACGACTGCCACCCTCAACTCCGCACAACTACGACAACCCGTCACCATTCCACAATTATCACTAATTCACTATGCAATCATCTAAACAGAGAAGAGAACTCATCCCAAAATACTGTACAAAACAAAGAAGAGGACAACTAGGAGCATAGTTCCAACCCCAAACAAGCCTTCTCCATCATATGTGACATAACCAGTATTACTGTTTTCCCAATATGTAGCAGATGATATATTTTGCACAGGAATGAATATTGACAACAAGTATACGACAAGTGTCAATGAGATGGGAAATAACAAAACTAGTATAAGAATGGTGGCACCTCCACCTATACTAGAAATTGTTGGCCAAACAATGAGCAAACTAAGAAACACAACAATCATTGAAGGAACCATTGGTGATGGCCCTATGTCCCCCATATTTTTGCCTAACACAATAAGTACTTTGTTTTGGTAGTACGTGTTGATTGGAAAATAATATGAAATCTTCTGGCATGCAAACAGGAGAATATAAAGTAGACCTTTAAGCTGCAACTATCACGGTCACATCACCTTATGCTTCCTTTTGGAAGATAATGTCTCTAGATGCCTTAGCACTGTCTTTGCATGTTGTGGTGGAAATAGACGAAATTTATCTACCCGTAATCAGTAGTCTTGGATTTGAATCACGAGAATGAATAAATCCCAAAAAGGAAGGATTTTCTCCTTTTGTTGGTCTTGTACGAGGTAATCTAGAGTGGTTAAACTAGTGGATTTTCAATACTAAAAGTCAGACTTAAAGATGGGTGATCATGTAGGACTTGAAGTTTACCTAATACGCACAAAGAACTCACCACAAAGTGCTTACCCGAAGGGCAAAAGCAGTGGCAAAGGTTGTGGCAGCTACATGTACGATTCCAAAAAAAAAAAAAAAAACTAATTTTTGATAGATTTCATATAAAACATGCCAAGAAATTCTAATAATGACATGCAATGGCATTTTTCATGACCACCGTAACCAACTAAGAAAAGATTTACCAACATGATTATCAAACAGATTAAAACACCATCAAAGGATGTGGTGCAGCGAATAGAACTGATCCTCCCTTAATCAAAAGTCTCGAGTTCAAAACCTAAGTATAAAAAGACCCTTGGTAGGGAGCGCTTCTCCCCCGGATGCCACACTAGGCAGTGCTAATCCGGATTATTTGGACTCCACTACGGAATTCCGACATGATTTTTAACATTTAAAAGGTCAGAAGAATATTACTTCCGGCATCTCATCTACTGGGTACACATCGAGATAGAACTCTGAAGCATATTATATCGGGAAACAGTAAACCCTAATATAAGTTTTTCACAGTATATATTCTAGCATGCTGTTTACTAGCCTTCCTAATAAACATAATAGGTTAACACCCTGCAGCTTGTTATTACAAGCAAATAACAACATTTTCTACATAAGATAAGGCAAGAGATGAAGCTAATCGAGCTACATATATATTTCCTTCATTGCAGCCAACTCATTCAGACGGATTGTATCGCATATTCTGCTCATAGAAATTTATCAACTGCCAAAAGAAACAAACACAATATTTCCATTAAGAGTCATCTAAATGAGAATCATTTAAGTAAAGCGGAAGGAAATACTTTCTATAACTGGAGTTAGGAGTATATATCAATATAGTTGTCAAATAACAACCATAATTACAAAATAGAATGAGGTAATGTTTATTTTTTAACAAATTACAACATCTTCAGGAATTTATCTGAAGTGATGAGCCAAAACACTTAGTAAGACTCTAATCAGAAAAATACAATGAGGAAAAGATAAAGTCTACTAGTTTAGATTTCCAGGCACTATCAAGGTAGTACTTCTAAACTATTACAAAATTAGATCACAGCAAATATTTTGATTGCTATATCAGAATGAAGTTGTGGTGATTTTAAAACTAGATGGCAGATGCTAAAAGTTTCTATATTTACGGAAACTGAGAAATGACTGTTAATAATCCATACGAAAAAATGTAAAATCATTGCTATGGGGATGCAAAAACCAATAAGAGAGAAGAGAAATAGCTACCAGAAGTGGATTATTCATCTTCAGAAACTTGTTATCCACCAGAACTAAATTTCCATCGGACCTGCAGGCAACCACTAAGAAAAAGTATGTAATGTGAACAAAAACTAATAAAAGAATCAGCAAAGCTGATTTGAACTGAAAATTTAGGAATAGATAATCTAGAGATGTGCACGAAAATTGGTGAAGCCACTGAGAGTATGAGCAAGCTGCGACCATGAACTTAACTGTCAAGTTCAAGCTCACTCCATTAAGAACAGAGAAAAAACAAAAACAGAAGGAAGTTATCACACTGGTCATTGCAACTTATACACACATTACATCGCTGTTATAGAAAAACAAGTGACACAACATCAAGAAAAAAAATCAAAGATAACTAAAGAAGTACCACTAAAAGTATGATGTAACGGGATCAACAGAATAACGACACTGAAAATTGATTTGAAAATCTGAGAACTTTTAGCTTATCCTGACCATAAAAAAAGAGTCTCTCTTGCAACAATTTTGGTGGACAAGTTACCAAATCAAAGCACAACGCAAAAGGGAATGCAGTATAAACACGGAGTGGGATGTTAGATTAGATTTGGTATATTTCACTTTAACTAAAAAAAAAAGATTAGATTTGGTATTTATTATATGAAAACAATCAAATATCGAACCCAAACCTTTAAACATTAGGGATTGGCCTGAGATCCTAATAAATCCCTTTGGATCCCCTTTTCTATTTGTAACGGTGCTTTCCGAGCAAACTTGTGTACAACTCAACTATTTCACTGGTTACCTGAACCACCCGCAAGTACAAACACAAGGTAACTCTACCCACTAAGGTTTAGGCAGATAGATGGGAAGAAATCACACAACTATTTTTGTTTTTGTCCAAATCCGAACCTTGGTCTCCCCTGGTCATCATTGCAATGTCATTGATTGCTAGACCACACCCTTGGTTGTACCTTTTGGGTGCTCAATGTATAACTAATATGGGATTTCCTAAAACTCAACATCTTATCACACGTGTAATCCAATTATTGGGTTTGATATGAACTTTAATACGAACTACTGAGTGTAAGAAAGGACTAAGCAAAATCATGTGAAATAACCTAAACATCTAATTCAAAAACTTTAAGCCAATTGGTGGAGTGACTCAAGACATCTTTTAACTCATTTGAATATCCTTGACTCCTTGTATACCCAATGCAGGGCTTTGTTTAATAAATCAACTTCTGTGAAACTTAATACAACTGATCATGTTAAAATATTAATTGTTAGAAATAGTCTTAATCAGCTAATCTCAACAACTTGAAGGTCAAAAAAGACTCAAGTTATGATTCTCTCTCTATTTGATAAGCTAAGTAAAAGGCTAAAGTTTTCGCTCCTTTTTAAAAAAGATTCAAAAACTGCAATGTTCACATTGTTAGACATAGAAGATGGAAGATATTTGTTCAATCAAGAACGTTCCACATAAAAGAAAAGAAAGAAAACGGAAAACCAAATAACATATATATCGAAAGACAAGAAAGGATTAGAAGATTATAAGCATCTCATAGTACACATCAAGTGAAAAGTTCATAGTTTTTAATCATGATCTTGAACCTTCTAGTTCACTCCCAGACACACCGAATAGATCAAGGCATCAAGCATCACTAGTATAGAGAAAAAAATGGATATTTCTCCTAAAACACATCAACTTGAGTACACTAATCATTTCAATTATTTTAAATTTTAGAGAGGTTCTACATGATGACACTGTTTCTGCTTGTTTTGAGTGGAGGAGAGGCATTGATTTTAGGCTGGAACAAGGCTAGCAGATGGGGGAGTAAGATTTGGCATATACTTGTGGTAGTTACCTCAGGCATTGTAATTGATGAGTTATAGAGTCTGTAGAGGGTGAGAACTCTTACATTATATGAGCACGGGCAAGACAAAGAAGACATTAAGAAACAAATTATCCTATTTAAATCCACTTGGTAGTTTGGTGTGGAGCTTTGAAATATAAATTGTCTTGTTTATTTATGATCACAACGTAGGAGAATGCATTGTTGATGCACATGAAGAAACGGAAGCAAAATAACCTGGAAATAGCTTTCAGGAGACTAATTCAAGACCGGAAATGTGATGATGTTGATACTATTTTGCAAAGGATTTACAAATATAACCAGTTTGTAAAAGAAGATTAAGTGTTACAAACCAGATCATCAATGAAAGCTTGGGTGAAATCATAATATCATCTAAAATTTGCTGGTGGGTACTCCTCTTGGATGAAATTTTTGTGATATATAGTTGGATGAAATTTCTTTTGAAGTTTGATGTGAACACACATTTATAGTGATAGTGTATTGATTTGATCATCAATGAAATTATTTTGACTTGTAAAGAAATGAATAAAAAGTTTAGAGATTGCACATTCTGATTATCACACCACCACAACACACATATTGACAAAATTAGCTGGCAAACATAGAAATAGAAATGTAGGTTTTAATTCACAAACCTCTTGGCAACAAAGGTCACTGAGACATCCAGCATATCATTGGAGAAAGAAGCTTTATATCTTACAGGGTTGACAAGTTGCGTAATGGTATACCCATCTTTGGAATCATCAGACTTGTTTCTACAAACCAAGTCACCGCCGACCAATTCATGATTATGACTTCCGTCCTGCATAAAAGTAGCCAAAGGACCACCTGCTAACGCATCTTGGATATCATCCTTCACAGCTGAGGTAGTCTCCCGTTTAAATCTCCGAACACAACCAGATTTCCTCTTTTTAGCTCCAGTACAGCGATCAGACTGATAAAATTCTGCACCATTAACCTTAGGAAATCCATTTGCGAGACCATTACCAGATATATCCACAGGGTTCCCATTGGTTGACATTGCTCCTTTTAATTCACTCAGCTTCAAATTCAACTCATTTTGCTCTCTCAATCTCAAACCATTTCCATTCACCACTTTGTCTACTTTGCTGTTCAATTCACTACCATTACTGTCCACACGATTCGTAGCCTTCAAAACATTCAAAGGGGGTGAGGGTGTAGGCTCCTCAATTATCCTAACCCTCACTGCTGGCACATTATATGTAGCAGCTGCAGGGGAACGCTGCTGCTGCTTTTTCTTGGGTTGAATCTGTGTAGCCCCAAACTTCCGCTTACGCTTGCGTGTTGATCGTAGTTTCCCTGACTTCAAGCTACAACGTGAAAGGAAACAGATTCAGAAAGGTACCAAAGATTAACAAGAGAACTATCCCCTATACACTAATCAGTATAAGGAACTAAAAAAAAAAAGGATTATAAATAGAAGAAACCTCTCTTCATATGCATCAATAATATCAGTACAGGACAACAGATTCTTCTCAGGTTCCCATGTATTTGCCGTCTCCGGCCAGCCACGCCTGAACAAAAAAACACAACATCTATCACCTTCAACTTATTTTTCTTTTTCACATAGTCAACTGGAAGCAGAAAAAATGGACTGGACAGTGATGACCATGAAGAAATACGAACTTGTTCACTACAGTTCGAATGTCAGGCTCTTAGACACTGGGCTGTGCCTGTGGGAAACTATCACCTACAAGCTACTAAAGGTGGTAACTTGGAACCAAAAACTACTACATTCATCTTATATTACATGGCCCCCATACTTAAAATGGTTGTTCCAATTTACTTGTCCAATTTATGAAATCAAGAGAAATTCATTACTTTCTCCATTCTTAAATACTTGTCTATTACTCACTCCGTTCCTAAATGCTTGCCATACTTGCTAAAAATAGATAGTCCATAATACTTGTCATTTTAGAAAATGAAGACATAATTAATTGTTTGTTTGCGCCTTTGCCCTTAGAAATATATATGGAGAGATATTAAAATGGTGCAAAAGAGAGAAAAATTAAATAGAGAGAAGTAATAAATAAGGATAATTACCCTCTAGTTAATGTTTTTCTTAAGGAATGTGCAAAATAAGACATGACAAGTATTTAAGAAAGGAAGGGGTATAAAACTCTCATGCTGCAGCAGATTCATTCTGATCCCTCAGATCCGCTCTCTCTTTCTCTGGATACCTTACTTGAAAGCTTTTAGTTGACCTACTCAGCCAAAGAGTTTTTTCAGGGGCCGACCTTACTCAATTTAGCTCAAACCTTCATGTTGCAACTCAGGCATTACTCAATCCTTAGTATTACTCCCTTTGTTGTTTAGCTTTTCATTTTGTTTCAAAATAAGTGGCGTTTTAGGGTTTCAAGAAGGTATTGATCTTGTTCTTTCAAAATTACCCTTGCTTTAATACATGGAGTTTTACACCATTAAAGAATCACTTCTTTCTTCAAGTTTTAATACATTCTTTCTTCAAGGCATTTAATTAGGCTAAGTTGGTAAAAACACTCCTTATTTTCTAGGATTGAGTAATTTCTTACACCTTATTTGAATGGTTTTTACCCGTTGTATTGTATTGTGAGTTTAAATGCCTAATTTGTTTTGACTATTACTTAAATTTTATTGCATCGTATCGTTTAAATTCATGTTAGGTAATGACGGAAAGTCCCATTTTGTATAACAACGGATTTGGTAGGATCGTGTCGTTACTTAATAATTTCTTCTCATTTTGTCTTTACTTATTATTTAATAACCCTATTTTATTCTTTACCCTGCACCTTTTACAACAGCTTTACCCCAAAATCAAATTTAGAGTTACAAAAACATCATTCAAATTTAGGGTTACAAAACATCATTAATAAAGTTAATTTAGTAAAGTACAACTGCTAATTAAAGCTTTCTCACGGGTGTAATATGAAATGGAGGGAGTACAACAAAAGCTAAATTTTTGTATTCCATAGGAATACTTACCATTTGATCAAATACTGGACTTGACCCTTTAGTTTCCACAGCATTTCCAAGATCCCCAAATCCAGAAGCAAAATCAGCGAAATTAATGCCCAAAAATTCAGGAAAATTAATTAAAACAAAAACTACATCAACTAGTAAAAATGTTAAATTAACCATTAAACAGATTAAAAAAAAAAAAAACTAACCTTTCGAGTTCTCCTTCTCCTAACAGTTTCAATCTCGTAAAACCCTGCAGCAAGTTGTGGTTTTACCTTCTTAGCAACACCATCGCCATCTCCTTTTTCTATATGAACCACCTCAGGCACTTTATCCTTCTCTTCTTCTTCTTCTTCTTCTTCTTCTTCTTCTCCTTCTCCGGCCACCGGTCCCTCCTCGCGTTCGCTACCGGCATCTTCAGGATCTTCATTTCTCTCTTGATGCTGAGCAGCTTCTCCGTCCAAATCCAACTTGCGGGTGTCACGGCTACTCCCCGCTCCGGCGGCTTCCGAGAGAAGCCTTGAGCTTTTCCTTTTCCCTTCTATCATTCTCTCTAACTTTCTCTCTCTAACTTTCTCTTTCTTTTTATTTATAGTCTCTTTTTTATCTTTCATTTTTTTTCTTGGAATTGTCGAGTTTGTTTGTTGTGAGCAAAACTTTAAGACTTTGATAACATTTTAAAACTTGTATTAATATGAACTGAGTTGTAAATAATTAGAGAAAGTGACTAAAATAGTTCTTAATTTATGAGTAATATTTTTTTTTGGTCCTTAATGTATTTCACTTAATTGAAATGGTCTTTGACATATAATAAAGATGTTCATTTTGATCTTTAATATACTTCAATCGATTGAAATAGTCCTTAATATATAACAAGGGGTGTTTGTTCTGATTAGAGCTGTCAAAATGGATTTGCCTAACCCTAACGGGCTAGAGAGTTAAATAGGCTGGGATGGACTGACCCTTTTAATTAAAGGGCCTATAAAATAGCAGCTCAATCCAGCCCTAAGCGGGCCATGGGTTGGGACGGGTTGACCCTTCAACCAAAAAATAAACAATATTACTCTCTTAGAAAGAGTATCGAACATTGACGTCTATAAACACGACATCAATACATATAAATTTTCATTTATGAATCACACACTTCGGTGAATACTTACAAAAATACATAATAGTCAACGTAAGATTTAGCGAAAAAATGTTGATCACTCCACCATGCCTCCCACAAAAAACTAGCTAGTTTAAAAGACTTGATTTTTTATTTTTTAAAATATTTATTTATAAAAACTTTACAAATAAAACACTACTAAAAATATATATATAAAAAATATTTTTAAATATTCATAGCCAACGGGCTAGCCTCTGAGGCTTGTGGGTTGGGCCTATGAGGCTAGCGGGCCAAATGAGGCTGGGCTAAAAAGCCTTGTTCCTAAATGGGCCAAAAAAATGTGGCCCAACCCCACTTAATTCAAGGGTTGGGTTGGGCCGGCCTAGCGGGCCAAACCCATTTTTACAGCTCTAATTCTGATCATTTACCATAAATTTAACAAATTTATCAAAATAAAAGTGTTAAACTTAACTATACACCCCACTTAGCTAGCAAAATTCATCATTATCATCTTCTTTGTTGGCTAAAAAACACTATTATCTCTACTTCTCTATTAAAATTAACTATGGTCTCTTGGTTAAAACAGAAAACTGTATTATGTTAATAGAATAATATTTTAGGAAAGAGAAAAATAGAAATTTTTGTTGGGGAAAATAGAGAAAATATTGCTAGATTTTGTGCAGTTCTTTCTTTGGAGCTAACATAGAAGACAATAATAGTGAATTTTATTGGCCACATAGGGTTCATAGTTAAATTTAATGAAGTACTTTTTTTTAAATAAAAAATTATTAGATTTGGGATAAAAGTCCAAAATGAACTCTTTTTGTTATACATTAGAACTAAAATAAGCACATTTGTTATATATTAAGGATCAAGTGAAATATATTAAGGACCAAAACAAAGCATTACTCATAAGTTAAGAATCATTTTGGTCATTTTCTCTAAATAGTTAAGTTTGTTTATTTGATTTAATTTAATTTAGTTGAATTTCAAAAACTAATTAAATTCGTATTTTGATCCGTGAGAATCAAATTTTATAATTTTGATCTAATAAAAAAGTATTGCAAATTGTAATATTTTTATATAATTTTTAAATATATATTTAAATATATAAATTTAAATTATAAATAAAATTCATCTAATTTAATTTAGTTCTAAAGATTAATTAAATAACATTCGGGAAGTGAGAATGAAGGGCAGAAATATTTATTTATTTGAATACTATGAAGAGGGGAGGATCTATTTCAATTGTACTTTACATTTGTTTTTTTAGTTTCTCCTTTTTAGTTATTTTCTTAATTAGTCATAATAGGTAGGGTCATTTAAAATCAAATTATAATTGATAAGTTATAATAAATTAATTTATTTATATTAGGTTATTAAATTGATGGTTAATGAATGAATTAAAATTTTTATTATTAACGATTTATCAGTGTGGGGATGCTTACTCATTTTTTCTTACTGGCTAAATCATTAACCTATTAAGAATTGTCGTACCTTTTTTTTTTACCATAAATAAAATACATATTATTAATCCTAAAAATTAAATAGGGCATGTTTGGAAAGCCCACTCTGGTAATTGGATTTGGTGTAATTACATTGTCTGTCCTGTTTGGTTGGACATGTAAATACCTGATCAACAGATAATTGAGTGTAATTGACATGGTGTAATTATACTCTCCAATTCAAATGGGAGGATGTGAATTGTTGATTACTTTTTAATTTCTTCTTTTTATTTTAACTTATTCGTTTTAATGTATTTTTTTTTTATTATTTTGAATTGTTTTTTTTTTAATTCTTATCATTCTAATATTTTCTAAAAATATTTTTTATATTTCATTTCCTTCTTATCCTCAACTTTTACTTCATGTGATTCCACGTTATTGACTCCATATTTTACATTACAAGGTTTTTTTTTTTAAGTTAGACTTGATAAATTATCTTTTTGGCAAATATTTTATAATTTTATATTATTATATTTATAATATTAATCTTTTTGTCAAACATGCATTTCATGATGTTCATAGCAAATAATGTACTTTTAATTATTATGATTAATTTAATTAAAATATACTAAATTGAAAAATATAAATCAAATATTTTTTGTAGTATTAGTTAAGAACATATGTTTATTAATTGATATATTTTCAAGAGACAATATATATCTTAAATATTTAATTTAATATTATTTATAAAAGCCCTTATTTGTCTAATATAAAATTTTAATTTTAAATAATTAATTTTAATTTTTAATATTCAATATAACCTAATGACTACACTTGTTCAACCAAACAGTACACTTGTAATTACACTATGGGAAACAAATAGGTCAGCATAATTACTAGGTTGTGTAATTACTACTCTAGTAATTACACCAAATCCAATTACGTAACATATCCATAGAGTCAAATTAATAAGTTGTTGTACATGTAATATTTGCTAAACAAATGCTTATGTGTGCATGCGCTCTCAAAATTTAGGTTTATATGTTTTTCTTAATGTGGTTTACGAGTACAAAATTACCAGCTTAAGTAGAGTTGGAAATAATGTTTTATTTGATGAGAGATCAATATATTGGTGAGTGAAAATGAAAGAATGGAGTACGAAATGAATGAACCACACTACCCGATAGTTATTGATCCGATAACGAATCAATCGATATATTATTAAATAGATAAGATATTAGTATATTTAAAAGTGATTTATGATAAATCAAATTGTTAAGCATTATTATCCGCTCAATTAGTTCAATAAACAACCTTAATAATAAGCCTAATATTTTCTTAGAAAATGTTTAAATAAATGACTAACGCATTATATTTGATGTTGGTAAGTATAAATTAAAACTAGTGAGGAAAAATTTCTGTTGTACATGAGTTCAATATTTATTTACAAATTTATTTATTTTTAAATTAGGTTAGTTAAATAATTTTAATTTTTTCTCTAAAATAAGCTAGATATTTTATGTGATTGTAATAATCTCATTAGGTGTAAAATGAATATTTGGTGACTATTATTAATATTGATAAATTTTAAGTAGTGTTGATTAAATGATTTTAAATTTCTGCTCGAAAATAAAATTGTACATTTATTTGCGTTGTTCTCCCTTTATTCCATATTAATTGAAGTTTTGGGTCTTTTTTCATTGTCCAAAATAGTTGAATTGTTTAAATTTTGAGATGGATGTTTGAATTTTTTTCATATTTGTCCTTTCCTTTAATGAAGTTTGATATTTTTTAGGAGATAAATTGCACTACTTATAAAGTTTATTTATGATTTCACAAAGAATAGTAGTGGAAATTATGGTTTAAATTATGGCCTTGATTGTTTTTCTTAATAAGGTTTCATATGTTTTCATTAAGATTAAGATGTCTGAATCTGAATAAGCATCTGAATATTAAGATGCACATTAAGATCTAGATATCTAGATTTGGATACACATATGAATATTTTGTGGTATCTAGATTTGAACATTTAATGATAATGACTATTTGTATTCAATATCTGAATATGCATATGAAATTAAACATTATATTAATAAAATATTATAAAAGTTTTATTTCAAATAAAAATTACTTTTTGAATAATATTTTAAATATTTATATTTGATTTTAAAAATAAAATTATATATTAGTATAAAAATTATTATAACATGATTTTTTTAAGAATTCAACATAAACATCTTTTCATAATTTTTTTTATCCAACTAATCAAATAATAAAGAAAATTTCAAATTATCAGCATCTAACATATATTCTAGCTAATTAAAAAAATTAAAGAATTCCTATTTTTTTTTCTAATGACCTTAATCCATTTTTCTAACTTGTGAACCTCTAGATTTATCCATTTTTTTGTAACTTTGACAAAATATCCTAACAATTGTATTGTATAATGGTTCTTCACATCCAAGACCATATAATTTTTCCTTTCATTCTTCAGAGTTAAGTGCACTATTTTTTTAATCAGTAACTCTAAACCAACACTCATCTCCTCATCATTTTGAAGTAACACGAAGAGAATTTTCTTTTCATCTCAAAACAATTCTTTCAGTCGAAATTGAAGATTGGGATGAATAATTATTACGAGCTCCATCATTTTATCACCAACTAGATCTTCAACTCTATCAAGTGTATCTATATCTATAATAGTAGATAAAGAATAGACACCAGGTCGGGGATACGTACAATTTGGACTCCAATCATAAACTCATGTTGCAGCAGAATTTTCAAAAAGTTTTGTACACAAAATTTGAAAGGGTAAAAGGTGAAGTGTTCTTGACAAACATCAATATACCCCAAAAAAATTATCAATATAAAAAAATAGTTGTAAAGATTATGAAAACTTTACTAGTTCAAAGAGAAATATGGTGTCAGATAGAGAAAAGAAAGGAACAAAGTTTGTGGCGAGAGGGAACAAAGTTTGTAGCGAGAGAGAACAAACCTGCACAAAGAGAAAGAAAAGCGACTAATTATTTTAAAGCAAATTAAATAAGTTTGAATGGTATTAAAACTCTCCTACAGATCTAATTCCTTCTGATCTTTTCGAATCCAGTAAGATATTTTTTCAAAAAAGAAACTGTAACGCCCTATCTTAAGATTAAAAGTCCACATCCGAAAAACACAGATGAGATGTTGGGTAGAGCCGTCAATATGGGCTAGGCTTGTTGGGCCGCCCTAACCTAACCCGTGATTTGATAGGGTTGGGCTACGATTTTTTGTGTCCATTTAGGAAAAAGACTTTTTAGTCCGGCCTGAATAAGCATGTCGATTTGTGGGGCTTGAGAAATATGGATAGGGCTGGCCCGTGGGCAGAATAAAAATTAATTAAAAAATAAAATAGAGTATTAAAAATAACAGGAGTCTATACTCAAAATCTGTTTAAAGTTTGAAATATTACAATTTAAATACAAATTATGTACTACATAAAATAAAAAATTCCTAAAATTTCTAGGGAATCACTACATAGGCCATAGCCTATGGAATATTATCATAGTTTTTGAGTTTTATTATGATCATTGGAAAATAATTAGGTTAATATTTCTATTTAGCTATTTATGTTTTTTCTTGAAATCAAACTTAATAAATATTATATTGATAATTTTATTTGTGTATTTGATTAACAAGTAGTATAACAAGTAGTAAAACTAACCCCATGTAATATTGTCTTGTCGATATTTATGATAATATTTTTAAATTATAATTTAATTAAAAAAATTATAAAAAATATACTTTTAAGAAAAGAGGGTTGGCCTGGCAAATCCCGTAGCCCATGCACTTGTGGGCAGGGCCGACCATTTTCTAGCCCACATAAAAAATGGGCTAGCCCGTCCTAGCCTGTCAAATTGCAAAGCATGTATGGGTTAGCCAGGATGGGGTAGGCCAGCCCATATTGACAGTTTTAACGTTGGGTAATAAGTAAGCAGGTTTTATCATTTAATGACGTGCTTTAAAGTCGTGCGGGCCTAGGCCTAAAAAACGAACAATATCACTAGCGATCTGGGCCATTACAAATGGTATTAAAGCCACTATTGTATCAGCCTTATTGATGTGGGCTAAAGTTTAACTGAATTTAGGAAAATCCCAGTAAAGCAGTGTAAACTTCAGTGCTGAGTATAGGAAAATCTCATACGGTAGGGCAAACCTCAGCGAGGACGCTGGGTCCATAGAGGTATCTAACGCCCTAGCTTAAGATTAGAAGTTCGATATTGACAAAACACAAGAGTGATGTTGGGTATATAAGTAATAAGGTTTTACCAACTAGTGATGCGTTTTAAAGTCGTACGGGTCTAGACTCAAAGCGGACAATATCACTAGTGGGCTGGACCGTTACAAAAATAAATAGACTTAATAGACTGAATATAAATGATTAAAATTCAGACCTAAAAATCAAACACACCTAATAGATTGAATTTGAACGATTAAGATTTAGACCTCCATTAAGTGCAAACAAATGAAGCGTAAGTGTGTGTTGCCTCACAAATTCAATGAATATGAAATAGAGAGAATAATAAATTATCTTTTTTTTTTTTTGGAACACCTAATATGAAAGGGCCATTGAGATGTCTATAATTGAAGTATTTTTCTTCATTAATAGTCGATTTTTCACTCTTACAAAAATTATACAAACATCAGCGACCTTTAAAGTAACAAAGTTATAATTAAATGTATGAATATAAGATTAAAGAACGTAGCTAAAATGGGCCCCACAATTTCAAAAAAATTACTATATACTAATTAAATTATATACTCATACTGAAACAAGCATGTCAACGGCCAGCTACATGCTTTAGCCTCTAACTTCCTCTTATATGACAAGAGAGTTTTTGACTTTCTCCGAAAATATCCTTATTAAAGCAGACACATCAACAACCTGTTGTGTGCTGCAACCGCTAACTCCCCCTTTTTTTTTCAATTTTATATAGGAGAAAATATTTGTGAAGGGAAAATATAGATTAACGTAAAATGCCAAATGATAATAGATGTGTTTTTAAAAAAATACCAGAATAATATAAAATGATATCATTACATAAAATCATTCTAGACTTCGACAAATATTGAAGATGAAATAAGTAGATTGATTAACAAAAGTTGACCAAACAAATCGTGTTAATAGATGCATTTAAGGGTGATATTTTAGATATGTGTTTGATATAATATTAAATATGATGAAAAGATCGGGCCAAAACACGCCTAATTTGGCTAAGCACCCTAATAAGTAATTAAATTATATTTTATCCTCATCGAATCTAGTAAAATAAATACAATCACATAATTTCACATAAATTTTTTAATTATAAATTTACGTCATATTTACAGTTTACATACCTTGTAAATTATGCCATTTATTTGAACGTCTTCTAAATTTTCATTAATGCATACAGTAGTAATCCTATTTTAGGAAATCAACATTTACAAAGTTTTCTGAACTTTCTCTTTTTTAATTCCTACATGAATTTTGTTCTTGTAAATGATATAAGATCTGATATTTGATGCTTAATCAATTTATAATGTACTTTAAATTTTTTAGATTCCGCATCTTTACCAAGATATCTCAGCATGTAATTTTGCATTCTACATGACAATTCACGTCCTAAGTGACACGATACTAGCTAAGGTCAAATTAAAGAACACACTTATGTATTATGCAAAAAAGAGAATAACTCAATGCACAAAGCATAGGGTTCACGTAAGGTCCAAAGAAGAGCCACACCTTAAGGGGCAGTGGCGTAGGCACATGTATGCCAGGGACTTTGTCGGAAAAAAATACCGCATATACAAGTAAAATGATATACGAAGTGATTAAATAACATATTTTGGACACCCTTGACATAATGTTGTTATAGCCTAGTGGTTTAAGATGTCTTGAATCTATGTTTAGACATCTTTAATGAGTCAGTGCTTGCGTGTTCAAATCTCACTTGGAACAATTTTTTTGCCCTTTCTAAAAAGAACTTTTGTTGTTTAATTTTTGGACCCTCTTCGTCAAGTTGCTGGCTCCGCCACTGTTAAGGGGTGTGATGTGGACATGGCTACACTAATGCTTGCTCTAAGGCAACTATTCAAGAAAGGTCGAAATGTTGTTTAAATTTTTTGAGAGAAACTTTAATCTTTCCAAAATTAAACCTACAACAAATTGGAGCTGCTACTATAAATTACAATATCTGATTATTTGAGCCAAAATTTTGTATTATGCACAACATATTTGCAGAGTTCTGAAGAATAAGAACAGTTAAAGAACAAAAGCTTATCTAAGCCTCAAATTTTTCTAACAACAAAGACTCAATGACTAGAAGGTCAAATCTACTTTCTTGATATATATATATATATAACATAGACTTTAAGCATTTATATATTGCTGCAAAAACTTTGTTCTTTTCTTGTTCTTCAACTTACGGAATGCACAAGACTCTATTTGGCGAATTCTCTCCCGGCTAACGCCCATTAACTCACCAATCTCTTGTAATGTCTTCATCCTGCCATCCTCTAGTCCAAATCTCCATCTAACGACCTGCTTCTCCCTTGGATTTAAGGTGTCTAATACCTTCTCCAGGTCCTGTCTCATGAACTGCTTGGTCAGTATTTCTTCTGATGTTTCCGCTTCAGGGTCTGCAAGCACTTCCTGGGAACCCAAAAGGAAGGGATCAATGAACACAACTGTAAAAATAATGACGTGTCTAGCTGGACTTTTGCACGACGAGAGACAAAACTACTGACACCCTAAACCGGAAAAGGAGAGATGTTTTAAGGACGAACCGAAGGTTTGAGACTTTCATTGAACCCAATTTTCTGGTCTAGTGATCTTGGAGCTTTAGGAGTTAACATCACAGCAGCGAGCCTCTTCATTGACAACCCTGTTGCTTCTGCTACTTCTGCATCGTTAGGATGTCTACCATTTTCAGTCAACAATTGCTTTCTTGCTTCCTTAACTCTATAAGTAGCCTCCACCATGTGAAACTGTGTGCAAAAAAAATCAAAATGGTAAAAAAATGGAATATCAACAAGACCTATATATAGACATTCTCTCTTCTTAAAAAGTGCAGGATCAACAATATTTAATTGGCATGTAAAAAGAAAAATGTCCTTGCAAAGTTGGATCACGTACTGGCAACCGAATCGTCCTGGACTGATCAGAGAGAGATTTCCTAACAGCCTGCTTAATCCACCAGTGAGCATAAGTTGAGAACTTAAAACCCTTGGTGGCATCAAATTTTTCAGCTCCTCTTACAAGGCCCCGACATCCTTCCTGCACATAAATTTCCAAAAAATGAGGATAGATCAGCAGATAATATTTCAGATGATCCCTTAATAGAACTAGAGTCTTGACCGGAATAAAAGTAGAGTCTTTGAGATAGCATATAATTGCACCATAAATACCTGAACCAAATCTTGAAGATTCATCCCCACTCCTTGATAATTCTTGGCAATAGAAATAACGAGCCTCACGTTGCTCTTAATCATTTTATCTTTACAAAGAATGCCATAGTTCAAACGCTTCCTTAGGGTCATCTGGTCAAC
>JAJOOR010003514.1:0-12844 GCA_036250505.1 Solanum acaule
ATTGAGGCATCGAAATATTGTCAGGCTTCTGGGGTTCCTTCACAACAAACGTGATGCAATGATAATATACGAGTATATGGAAAATGGTAGCCTTGGAGAGGTTTTACATGGTAAACAAGCAGCAGGGAGACTGCTTGTCGATTGGGTCACTCGATATAACATAGCACTTGGAGTGGCACAAGGCCTTGCTTATCTCCATCATTATTGCCATCCACCAGTTATTCACCGGGATGTCAAGTCAAATAACATACTTCTTGATGCAAATCTAGAGGCAAGAATTGCAGATTTCGGTTTGGCTAGAATGATGCTCACGAAGAATGAAACAGTTTCCATGGTTGCTGGATCTTATGGATACATAGCCCCCGGTAAGTCCTTCAAATTTTTCATCAATGTTTACTCTAGAGTGATCTTTGTTAATATTTAACAATCATTTATCTGTATTTTGACATTGCAGAGTACGGATACACGTTGAAAGTGGATGAGAAGAGTGATATTTACAGCTATGGAGTTGTTCTCATGGAGCTCCTAACAGGCAAACGTCCTCTAGATCCTGAATTTGGGGAATCTGTTGACATTGTAGAATGGTTTCGGATGAAGATCCGAAACAATAAGTCTTTAGAAGAAGCACTCGACCCAAATGTAGGAGCAACACAACATGTTCAAGAAGAAATGTTGTTAGTTTTAAGGATAGCAATTCTGTGTATAGCCAAACTCCCCAAGGACAGACCATCCATGAGGGATGTTTTGACGATGCTCGAAGAGGCAAAGCCTCGGAGAAAAAGCAGTAGCAACAGTGGAGGTGGCCATGCTGCTACTACTAACAAAGATAAGCCAATATTCAGTACATCACCTGTAAATGGTCTTCTGTAAGAAGAGAAGTCATGTCCCTTTCCCTATTTGAGTCCATTTCATTTGTAATTGTCATGTAGTATTTGACTTGTATTTAGAGGTTCATACATTGTTTCTTGTATGTGTAGAATTAAGGTAGTACAGGCAGCATTATTCCCGTTACTGTTGCAAGTGATGTTTTACTAATTCTTTGATCATGTGAGAAGTTATCGATCGAATAACAGAGTTTTCTAACACACATATTCTCTAATCAAGACTAGGAATTGTATTACTCACCTGAAATACCATTAGATTTAATAAAATGAAAACGGCTTGACCTCACTAACAAAAAACAGCAATTCAGAGCTCGTTTAATTGATAGTCATGGCTCAGGGAATTATCAAGGCTTCTTTCTCTTGAACAAGTGATAATATGCAAAATAAGAAACCAAGGTTATTCTTGTCCACCAGACTCATGTTTCGAATTTTCTTACTTTCAACCAGCATAGCAAAATGTACAATTCCTGCACACTCTCCATGGCTAAGATATACTTTCTTCCCAAAACTTCTGACAATCAAATAATTTTAAGTTCTATAGACAACATATCTTGCTCCAAGAAATAGTTGCAGAATAAGAGAAGACAAGAAATTGAAATACAAACATGAAAGCAATGAAAGCTTGTATCAAAACCAACAAAAAAGGTTCCCAGTATGAACCTTGCAAACTTTCCTTTCAACAACATTAGTGTTCATCTGTTTCAAGGAGCAGCAAGCTCATCATCGTAATATAGTATAAGTGGACACATCCATGCTACACAAGGGTGGAATGTAACTTCTGCTGAAGATCGCGTGGTGAATGACATATACAGGCATCTTCTGTAATCCAGCAAAAGGGATCTCCTCCCAGAGAGTGGGGTAGACCGTGTGGTAAAAAAGCAAGAAAAGACCCAAAAAAAAACCAATAAAGTCATATAGGACCAATTTGTTACTCAGAAAATTATTTTACCATCCGCTAAAATTTCCTTCTAGACTTCATCCTTCAAATGGAGGTCTTCTTTATCTTTTGAAAGTTGATTCTTTGTGTGACCTATATAGGCTTAGTCCCCGGTCTTCTACCATTTCTTTCCATGAAACTTGGAGCTGAAATTTCAACAAAAAATTTGGTCAGCATGAAATTAAGTCAGTTTTTATCTGTATGAGGTGCATGTGCATCATATATATGACTTAACACCTACATGTACCGAGTCCATTGGCATCAGATGTCCTCATGATTCGTAGTCTCTTGACTGAGCTAATAAACATCCTGAAACAACCAAGGAAACAAGTAAGACAACCTTATTGATAAACAGGGATATATTTTGTCAGTTTCCATACAGCAGAATGTATGTTCTACAAATAAGCCAGAAAGCACAGAGGAAACAGAAATACTAATCTCTAGGAAACCTAAGTTGAAACCGCATCCAACCATCCCAGACCATTTTATTAGAACATAATAACTATTTAAACGAGCAAAAATAAGTACAAAATAGGATACATATAGATAAGAATAAAAAATCTCCCAACTCATGCTGAAAATAATCCCCTTATTATATATTGAGCATCTTCTCCATTCACTTTCACTATGAGAAAACAAAGGTTCAGAGATGAAGTACGATGTATCTGTTGATTTTTCGCAACACATTTTATAAAAGCGTATTTTAGTTGTCATTGTGCAGGAGGAGGAGCAAGGTAACAGATGCAGGACATACTCCCAAGGAACATCTCCAACAAGCATCCAGTCTCCTTCTTTGTCTTCATAAGTCAGCACAAATTCAGATGATCCATCTAATAATCTTGAAGAAGACGTTGTTTCTGACATGACACCTAGCTCCTGTACGTTTGATGCTGGCAGCAGACAAAAATTGCTAGCGTCAGGAACCATGGAAAATGAACCTTAAATACTTGGGTAGAACTCAAAAGAAATGTTAAAAACACAGAATTGAGCAAGAATGGCATATATGTCAGTTCCTCTCAGGTGTCAGGCTCAGAACACATGGGACAGCAAACATTTCCAACCCATTTTTTTTATTACAACCAAGAACATTGTATCGTGCAATACTCGGTGTAAAATTCATTCAACATGTAAAGCAACTAAAACAATTGAGTTCATTATCCTTTGTTTATGGGATCTCAGGGGACATATCCATGGTAACAAGTTTGTCATTTTAAGATTAATGTACTAGGGAGAAGAACTGCTCACATCTTGCACAAACAGTAGTGCTGGGTCTTAAGAACATGTTGTCTAGAGTCCGTGCCAAGTTCTCATAGCTACTATGTGCATTCAGATCTACCTTCCTTCCAATTGTAACTCCATCCATATTGACCTTCACAAATAGAGAAGCCTTGACGAGCCCTTTCTCCTTTGCAAAGTTGTTGATCTTGCTGCTCCCAGCATTAGCGATAGTATTTTTACTTTTGCATTTCTCGTTTGTCACAGAAAATTCTTCTGGGGGTGGTGGTTTTGTCTGGTTAACTAGGGTGTTCATCCTATAAGTTCTTATAGGAGGCCATCCAACAACCTGACTGCATTGTAGGATTTCAAGCAAAAGTTAAGTAACAAATAAAAGAAAAAAAGTCAAAAAGAAAGAAAAGTATAAATCTCAAGTATGTTTTTAGCAGCTTATTATAGTCTACTCACTAAATAAATGCATTACCTACATTTATTAGGAAGAAAAAAAGATATATTTTCCTCTGATGTACTGGAAATTTCAAATATGATGATACGTGCAATAACAGTGATGGCATAGTTTAGTCATAAGTGGTAGGACAACATCAGTTTCAGGGGTGCCAAGTAGCAGAACAATCAAAAGAACCATACATGAAAATAAAGTCAGATCTGAGATGGCCTATGGATGAACATGTTAAAACTAAAAACTGAAAGATCACGCCTAAGAGTAATTGACCAGACACACATCCTAACTCCTAAGCTCCACAACTAGAACACCATCTGTCGAAGCCATATCTATACCGGTCATTTTTCTTACACCACACACATTATTCATCGAGTTTAACATGGAAGAGATGCAGATTTGTCAATTTAAAGAACCATATTCATATGAACATATTAATAATAATGTAGAATGTCTTCATGTTTTAAATCAAAGGAAGATAAATTGGAATCCTGAAGTAGCAATTTACATTTGCAGAAGACAGCCCTTTGTCTGAAGTCAATATGAAATCACACGGTCAGTAGAAAGATGTATACTTGTCATACTCACACAAGTAATAATGATCGGGAACAATACCACATAAGATTCCAAACATATAAGCCATAACAAATACTACTCCATATAGAATTTGTACATTTTACCTACAATAAGTTTCCCGAAAAGGGAATCCATTATCTCCAACCCGACAAATTAGAAGTGAAACACTTCAAGGAATAACACAACCAAAAGAATGGTACCAAAATTATATAATCACTCTTCTACGAATAACTAGCCATAAACCTATCAATTGGTTCCATAAAACTATAACTTATTGAGTCTGACCTTACAGAATGTTACACAAAGATGCAGTTTTTTTTTTCAAGTTTTTTTAATAAGGTAAGGTAATTTATGGATAAACTAGCACAAAGAGTGTGCTATAACGACTGTACACAGAGATGCCAATTTTGGCAGGAAATCAATGTCACAATCCTCCTAAGGAAGTTCCATACATAATGCAGTCTCTGGCAATCATCAATCGTGCTAGGTTAAAACCAGCTCAACATCCAAAAGAGCATCTTCTCTTTTCTATGGGAAACTGAGTTAGTTTTCTAGTTCCAAATGCTCTTGAACGGTAAGCTGAATAAAGGAAAACTCTCTTTCTCTTTTATATTGGGTGCAGACAATCGTTCTGCCAAAGAATCAATTCATGTTGGCTTGACTAAGATTAGAATCATCCATAATACTTCCAATAGCGAAGGACCCACCTTACTTTGATGTAAATCTATTTCTCTCTCAATTTTATCATTCTGGAGATGGAAAACTGTGTCACAACAGTTCATCGTATCCTAGTGTCTAAAATACTATAAACAGACTCAGTATGAAATAAAAGGTTGAGAAAAAGAGTTGGCTCTAAAGTGACTTATCATATGAAGAACAGTATCTCCAGTTCTCCACATCAATAGCAATGGGAGCCATTTTAATAATAAACAACTTAAGAGGAAGAAGAGGATGATTTTTTGTTAGTTGGCATTGCATGTGCCAAAGCCATAAAGGGATCGTGGATGTTTCCTACTGCATTGAAGTTATGTCTTGGGAGTTGGGACTATTGACCACAGTATTCCCCAATCTTTAATATTCCATAGGTGCTTCTTAAAGCAATGGTGGAGACAGTTCGGCAAGTAGGAGAATGAAAACACTGGATGCTAAAAGAAAAAACAAGTGAAAACCCTTCCTAACATATATTTTTGGCTACTATTAAGAGGGGAATAGAAGAACATTTAAGGAACTAGAGAAGTTTTTACTAAATGTCAAAAAGCCCCTCTTGCTTCATTTGTTCTTTCGGTTTTTCCTCCTTTTATGTATGTTAAAATGAAACTTCAAAAGATTAGATAGTTGGCTTGATTTTTTTGGGAACCCTACTGCATACTTGTACAAACTACATTTGTCATCACCCGCTTGGTTTGGTATACTAACGGAATTCTCAAAAAAATGTACATTAAATACTGCTCTTGTGAAAATAGGATGCTCGGAATTGTGTTGTATTGTCAGAAGAGACTTGATAGTTTCTATCAAGTAGTAAAAAGTACATCCATCATCCATTCACTATTTAATGGAAATGAGAAGGAAAGACCAATCTATGAGAAGAACCTCTGTCCTGCAAATCTTCCAATATTCTGGCCAGCAGCTTGCCATTATTTGTATGGAAAAAATAAAACAAGCTGACATCCAATTACTTTCCATTTCTATTAACCAGACTGCTGCCTTGTGGTTTCTATGCGTTATTACAAAGTAGTCTTCAACTAGAATATCTTGCATAGATCAATTCAAGTTGATATAATCATCAATCAACATGACACACATTGCATTGTTAATATCATTTCCAATAAAAACCAGATGGTCTTATTTGTGAGTGCATCCTGTGACAAAACAAAAAATTAACTTGATGTATAAGCCCCATCTCTTTCGACTCATTCTCCTAGAACAATGTTTGTGCTACCAGTTTCTGTCAAACATTAAAAGGGATGTGTCCCCCAATTGCTTCAGCTCTGTGTCACCTCAAACAAGATTCTTCCTTTAGACCAATGCACATAAATATTCAATTAAAATTAGGTCGTTTAGCTTAGTACAATATCCTACCAGGAGGACGAATATATAATACAGAGATAAATCGAATGGATACAGACAAGATAAACATTTCATCATAAAAAGAAAATGCACTTCATCATAGGTATCTGATTCCTAGAGAACCCAAATGCAGAGTAAACAAGATGAAACAAGAAAGAAAAGAAGTTATATCAAAGAATCATGCTATAACAACACAGAAGAAAAACAATTCTCTTCTTTCCTACAAACATCAAACTAACACCTTGATCATATCATATGAAAAAAAATAACGAGGAGAACGAAAAAGGGCAGAGACAAAATGGTGATACCTGACACTAGAACGAGGAGGAGAAATAGAATCAGCAGTTCTCTTGGTTCCACAAGAAGCATTATTAGCTTTAATAGCAGAAGAAGATGAACATGAAGATGATGAATTAGAACCCAAAGAAGGGAAATCTTTTTTGGGTGTCAAGATTTTAGCATAACAACCCCTTGAACCAGTTTTAGACTTAGGAACAACATCAGCAGCAGCACCAAGACTAAGTCCAAGACCCAATTCAAGTTCAGTCTCATCAGGGTATGATGAAGAAGCCTCAGATGATAACAACACCCCAATATTATCTTCCTTTGACACAGTACAAATTGACCCATCAATTGAAACCCCATAAGTAACTCCTCCTCCTCCTCCTCCCAAACCCATTAGACCAAGAGTACCTTTCATCAAGAAAACTTGAAGAGTTTCTTGATTTTTTGAGAAAAAAGAGCAAAGAAGATGGTATTGAAGGGAAAGGTAGGTAAAGGGGGTAGGGGAGTGTTCGAGAAGGTAAGAAAAGTGGGGTAGCTTTGTCTGCTTTGTGCGCTTCAGAAGATGAATATGATGATGATTTTTCTCCTAAACGGTCCCCCAGTGCTGCTGCTATTTCGTAGCAGGCAGTAACTAATCACACAGAAATCTTGTTTTTTTCAAGAATACCAAATTTAGTTCAGACTAATTATGAAAAAAGACAAAAGGGAGACAGGTCAAATTTTGCTTTCAAATTATACAAATTTGTTTTTTTTAAAACTAATATATGTTTGGGGGGTAAATATAACACATATATATAATCAGCTCTATTAGCTAACACATTTTTTAAATACAAGAAGGACGGTATTGTGTTGGGGTTAGATATAGCATACATATATAGCTGTTGTATACATAACATGTTAATTCTAAGTTCGCCTCTTTCAAGTTGGATATATCGATATCATGACTAATATAAGATTGTGGTTAAAAAAAATGGAGTAGAAGATGTTGAATATTGTGATACGTCATCAGTTTATTGGCCTAAATTGATGTCAAATTGAGGAACAAAGAAATTTTAATTTTAGGCATGTTGCTTTCGTAAATATCGAGATTTGTCCATTAATTGACATTCACGACTAAAATCAAGGGCAAAATTGATTGAAAAATATCGACAGACATTTGACCGATCAAAGAAGTCAATCATGATAGATTAGCTTGATCCTAATTTTTTGATAGAAGGTAAAATTGGTTAGGCTTATTGGAGATATATTTTTTTTATGATGTTCGATATTTATATTATATATTGATCAAATCTAAATTTAGTCTGAAAATTTTCATATTTTGATAAACACTCCTTAATAAAGATAATTTTATATTCAACAAGACTCGAATCTTAATTAAAGATGAAAAATTACTTACCGCTCCATCGTAATGTATTAGAAATGTTGATTATGAATGAATTTGAAGAATTAATGAGCATAGGAACAAAGAAAAGTGGGTAGAGTTGCAAAGAACAACCCGACAAAGGTGTGGCCACCTAATAACATAGCCCACTCCCCAACCTAATATAGAACACCATAGCCCTGCGTGGAACGCCACTAACCTAAGCTAAGCAAGCATGGAGACATCGAAATTTTATGGGATTGAGTTTAAGTAGGTATTTGGGTATGTGATTTTATATCGTGATATGAAGTTAGCATTTGGATAAGTAATTTCAGGTTGATTTCATTTTATGATATGAAGTTTCAAATTCTCCAAAAACATGATTTGAAAATTTTTAAATACGAAATTAATGCACAAATTTATGTTTGGTAAAAAAAAAACTCTCACATTTATATTTATTTACCATTTATTTGTTATGTAAATAAAATTTTAATCATTACCCTTTAAACTATTTATATTTCATGTAACAATTATTCTCACCAACATAAAATATGATATTACTTCAAATCAATTCCTACTTTATCATATATATTCACCAAATTTATTATTTTTTATCAAAAAATTTTACCAACTAATGTTCAATTTTGATTTTTTTATCGAATTAAAGTTTGATCAATGAATGTTGTAATATTTTTTAGACTTGCTTTGTGATAATGTATTATGCAACTTTATAAGCTTTTGCTTATTTGATAAGATTGTATAAAGATTTGGTAGAATTTTAATAGTTTTACAATTTAGGGGATTTTATATTTATGAGAAAATATATAACATAAAAAAATTCAAATTGCATGTCCAAACAACACTTCAACTTCATCTCATGATTTTATATCGTATGACTAAATGGACCTATATATTCATCCTAAACTCTAGCTTATGTCAATATAAAAAAAATATTATGTTCACTTAAAGAAGCATTTGAATATTTCATATATTTTTAAGGAAATCAATGTATTAAATATTAGGGAAAAGAGTCTGAAAAATATTCTAACTTTGGCCGAAATTGTTGTTATGATACCAAACTTTGAAAATGACCTTTTACCCCCTGCACTATTTAACAGGGGCGGCTCTATGCTTTATAAAATAAGGCTCACGCCTTTTGGGGGCCCCAAATTTTTATCAAGAATAAATTAAGTGTTAAATTTTTTATAGAAAAAATTGATTATTTATGAATAAAAGTATAATATTTTAAAAAAATATTATTTTACCCACTTGAACATCCTTTGTACTTTGTTAAAAATAAGAATTAATAGTGAAAAGTGTTGAACAAAGTGCATTACAAATTCTTTTTTTATTTGTTTTTAAATTTTAGTTTCAAGCATTACGTCAAGCATATTAAAATGGGGTATACCAAGTCATCAACTTTTTGAGATTCTATGGTTCTAACTCTTATCTTTATTCAATATTTGTCAACTTATTACTTATAGAAATAAAATTTGAATAAATATGTATACGAAGTTTGTTTATATTTTAGGCCTCGAATTGAAATTTCGCTTTAGGCCCCGAATTACGTTGAGCCGCCCCTGCTATTTAATAGTGTATTTTAAAGGTATATATGTGTCTACGTGGACATCATAAATATTGCATCATTTTAAATAGTAATGTGTCCACGTGGGCACATATATACCTTTAAAATACACTATTAAATAGTACAGGGTTAAAAGGTCATCCATAAAGTTTGATATCGCAACAACAATTTTGGTCAAAGTTAAAGTATTTTTTAGATCCTTTTCCCTAAATATTATTATTCTCAAAGCTGTTTTTTCTAAAAATAAAATAAAATCATCATATTTTATTTATACTCATAATTACTTTTATTACTTTTAACATTTATTATAAATTAGTTTATATCTATTAATGACAAAGTATGCCTAAAGGTACCAAACCTGTGGGTAGCATCGTATGAGAAATGCACTAATAGAGTTTTAGGCCCCCAAACATGTACGGATGTTGACTGTTGAGAAAAGTCAAGAGATGAATTAGTGTAAATAAAAATATTTTTTACTAATATTTTAATCTAAAAATGTCTTTGATGTTAATACTATGGATTAAAAATGCAAAATGTCATTTTCTTGATAAAAATAGTATTTCCTTTGTTTTAAACACGTTCCTTTTTAATAAAAAAATATTGAAAATCATTATGAATTTTCATATATATACGATTGCAGCGATTCATCATTAATTTTTATTTAGATAACGCAAAACTTCTTTTCCTAATAAAATAACAAATATTTTTATTTCTGAATATTTTTAAAATTGAAAAACGATAAGCATTTGCTAATTGCTAATATAATCTTTGATTTTGAAGCTAAAGATATAACAATCATAATATCATAAAATAGGAAAATTTCTTACATTACTTTTAATCATTAAATATCTTTAAAATATCATGGCTGGAGTTATTGTTGACCCCCTCCCCCCTCCCCTTTTTTAAATATTAACTTTAAAATCAAGAAATATATTAACAAATATTTATTTTACTTCAATTTGAAAAAGATTAAGAAATAAAAACATTTTTTATTTTATTTAAAAAATGATTATCTAAATAAAAATTAGTGTAGAGTTACTATGATCTTATATGTATGACATCATTATCAATTTAAAAAGAATATCAGGTAATTTCTATAATAATTGATAAAAGGAGATTAAGAAGACACAAGATTACTTTTCACTTTTATATATTAGTTTAAGTAATTTTAAAAGTAAAAAAGTAAAACAAAAATTCTTTAAAAGTAATATTTTATTTAAAAACTAATGTATTTAAGAAGAAAAAAAATATGTTTATTAGGAAAATGACATTTTTGATCCAAAAGTAATAATAAGTGCATTTTTTAGACAAAGTATTGACGACATAATTTTTTTGGATCATTGTGTTAACAAATGATATTTTGTTAAATTTCGCATAATTTAAGGATATTTTTAATATAGATAGTTTTTTTAATAATTCAAAAATATCCAAATAGGTCATTAAATAGATGAATATAATATAATATAATATAATATAGTGTTTTTTTTATATTAGATTGAGATGAGTGTAATAGAGCTACATGAATAGTGTGAATTCATATAATTGATTCAAATTTAATGAGCATTGTTCTTGTTGCTATTATTGAGCTAATTTAGTTGTTCCATGCGTAAAACACATTCAAAAATCATCAAATATCCTGGTTGACGTGGCTTTTACTTCCATCATCACATTTGTGTATATTATTATTTTTAACTATTATTATTAATATTAATAATAATAATAATAATAATTAATATTAATATAGAGTACTTAATGTGAGGGTACCTTTCACTTTCATGACAGTAAAATGTGAAAGAGGTACCTTGTTTCTAGTTGACTATTGCAGATTGACTCATGCAGATATTTAGTTACACTCATTAGTTTAAAAAAAATTTCTAAAATTTCGTGTTCAGTCAAACATCATACCTATCGCATCATGTGAAATGGAAGTACACAAATTAATCAAATGAAGGTGTAGTTGAGCTATAGCTTCCTCCTCAACAGTAGACAATAGGCATAGCTGATGCTGAATGAATGGTTCATAACAGAACTGGTCCAACTAAAAACGTCAAACTACCAAACAATTTTCTTGTTACAGAGGGGACCAAATAATTTATTTCATTCTTTACTTTTTACCTTTTAGGTAGTTAAATCAACTAACTAAACCACATCTTAAAGATCAAAACAACCTCAATCTCATCTTTGTATCTTCTATTTACTTCAAAAACAAGGTTAAAATTGTGGACTTCTATTAATATATATACACAGTATATACAAGTGCAATGAACTTAAACATTCACTAAAAAACATATACACTAACTAATCCCTGTAACACAATCCCTATACTGTTATCCCTGCATGACTTTGTTTGCGAACCAAATGATCATTCTCCAAGTTTCTTACCTCTTTAGATTAGAGGGATGCACGGGAGACTGCCAATGCCAAACATTAAACTGGCATCGCTTGCTCATACAGTAAAGAATGCCCGCATGGAGAAGAAAAGATGGAGGGCATGCATCACATTCTTTAACTTGCAATGAAGTTAGGATTTGGATTGAGGAATGTCCTCATTAAACTTTGCAAAGCTCACAAAGGACAATCTGATGCCACAATGAAAGAGAAGCAGCACATTGTGATAGGTGCAGAATGAAATGGTGATAACAAGAATCAATTTGCTTTAAGGTGAAGGATTACCGCCTTCTTGATGCCCTTTTGGTTTATGAGTAGTGTGTTCTGCTTCCCTTCTGTAGATAACCAAATAATCAACATAACTCCTGCTATAGACTATGGACTTGTAGGATCCTTAATGTAGTCCGTCCTCACAAATTGCTAAACTAAAGCAACAACAAAGCCCAGTCGTAGAGTAGAATGAATCTGTACATAATGGTACAACAAGCCAATTCTGATCTACTAGCAAGAGTAAGATACCCATAGACAAAGAAATGTGCTACCATCTTTCGTCTCCAAACCAATTGTTCTTCTCCTTTGGCCCAGTAGGGCCTTCCTCCTTAAACAGTTCCATTGGCAGCTTATCAAAAATACTCTGTACTGAATTTCGAACCATTATTGGCAAGCGACTAACAATTTTCTCAAGCTTCTTTCTTGAGTCATAAATAATGGTTGGACCCCACTCTCTCATATATTGTAACCAACATGGCTCACTAACAGCTTCATGTCCAAGATACTGTGCTGCAATAATTTCATACTGGGTACTTGAATCTACATAGAGATTACTACGTGCAACATCATTTCTAATTCCAATCCCTACCTTTGAGGACCCTTGAATGTAAGTTCCAGGATGAGGAAAGCTAGCATGACCACTCTTTGATGAATAAACAATAGTTTTATTTCCTGCAATGAACTCCAAATCATAAGCATCCACCCACTCACCACCACTATGTTGAGAAAAATAGATACTCCACAACTCTCCTGTGAAATTGCTCACTCGGAGAGTGAAATGCTCCCAATCACCTACATGCTGACCGACTTTGCTTAG
>JAJOOR010003515.1:0-28204 GCA_036250505.1 Solanum acaule
ATCTCCTTTTCCTTCTAGCATTAAGAAAACTGTATTTCCTTTTGAACTTCTTCATATGGATGTTTGGGGACCTTATAAGCAATGCACTTATAATGGTCATAGGTTTTTTCTCACTATTGTTGATGACTATTCTAGAATGACATGGATTTTTCTCTTGAGATATAAAAGTGAAGTTGTTACTTTTATTTCAGCCTTCATTACTTTGGTCAAAACTCAGTTTTCAGCTAATATCAAAACCATTAGATCAGATAATGGCCTTGAGTTTTTTAATACCCAATGTCACACACTATTATCTTCTCATGGAATTGTACATCAAAGCACTTGTGTGCATACCCCTCAGCAAAATGGCATTGCTGAGAGAAAACACAGACATCTTCTAGAAATGGCTAGAGCCCTTAGATTTCAAGCTCATGTACCCCTGAAATACTGGGGGGAGTGTGTCCTCACTGCTACTTTTCTGATAAACAGACTGCCCTCTACTATTCTTAATGGAAGGTCACCTTATGAACTCTTTCATAACCATGCTCCTACCTTGCATCATCTGAGGGTGTTTGGATGTTTATGTTATGCAACTACACCAAATGTCATTGACAAATTTTCCCCTAAAGCCATTCCTTCTGTTTTCATGGGCTATTCAGACACACAAAAGGGTTACAAACTCTATAACATTGCCAATGGCACATTTTTTGTCAGCAGAGATGTTCTTTTTAAAGAGGACATTTTTCCATTTCAGCATCCCAAACACACCTTCCTCACCTCTCTTCCACCTACTCATTCTTCCACATTTCCTTGTC
Source organism: Solanum acaule (assembly GCA_036250505.1). Classification (NCBI taxonomy): domain Eukaryota; kingdom Viridiplantae; phylum Streptophyta; class Magnoliopsida; order Solanales; family Solanaceae; genus Solanum; species Solanum acaule. The sequence continues at coordinate 795 of JAJOOR010003515.1, forward strand.
CTATTTCAGCATTTCCTCATCCTGCAGATGACTCTTTTCCTGCTGTTTCTTCTCCTGCTCCTCCAGCTACTTCTGAGCTCACTTCTCCATCTTCTAACATTGATTCCTCACCCCTTCCAGCTCCACAACGAAGGTCTACTAGAGCCATCAAACCTCCCATTTGGCATACTGATTATGTCACTTCTTCCAACTCTGCTCATCCTATTTCCAACTTCATCTTCTATTCTAATCTCCATCCTCCTTACAGGTCATATCTCTCCACTCTATCCTCTTTAAATGAACCCTCTTCTTTTGATCAAGCCTCAAAGGATAGTAGTTGGATCCTTGCTATGGACCAGGAAATTCAGGCCCTTAATGACAACAAGACTTGGGAAATTGTTGACTTACCTTTTGGCAAAACACCTATTGGTTGTAAGTGGGTATACAAGATCAAACTTAAGGCTGATGGCACAGTTGAGAGGTACAAAGCCAGGCTTGTTGCTAAGGGGTTCACACAGCAAGAAGGTGTTGACTATCATGACACTTTCTCTCCTGTGGTCAAGATGGTTACTGTGAGGTGTGTTGTGGCGCTGGCTGCTCAGTCTAATTGGTGTATTTTTCAGATGGATGTATACAATGCTTTTCTTCAGGGAGATTTATTTGAGGAAGTCTACATGTCCTTACCTCCAGGATTTGGCAGCCAGGGGGAGAACAAAGTTTGTAGACTGCACAAATCCTTGTATGGGTTGAAACAAGCTAGCAGACAATGGAATCTGAAACTTACCACTGCTCTCACACAATCAGGCTTCATCCAAAGTAAACTGGATTACTCACTCTTTACTAAGACAACTGATGCTGGTGATATTGTAATCATTTTAATATATGTGGATGATCTTTTAATAACTGGAAGCAGTAGAGAACTAATTCAAGAAGCTAAGGATACACTACATCATAACTTCAAGATGAAGGATCTAGGGGAATTGAGGTACTTTCTTGGCATTGAGTTTGCAAGGTCGAAAGATGGAATACTAATGAACCAAAGAAAGTATGCTTTGGAGTTGATATCAGAATGTGGTTTAGCTGGTTCAAAGCCAACAAATACTCCACTTGAACAGAACCAAAAGCTCACAAGCCTGGAATATGACAATCAGTTCAATATTACTGATGATGTTGAGTTAGAAGACAGAAGAATTTACCAAAGATTGATTGGAAGGTTATTGTATTTAGCTATGACAAGACCAGACATCTCTTTTGCTGTGCAACACTTGAGTCAGTTCATGCATGCCCCAAAGAAATCACACTATGATGCAGCAATACATGTAGTGAAATACATCAAGAGACAACCTGGATTGGGACTATTGATGAGTAGCACAAAGTCAAGAAAGATCAGTGCCTTTTGTGATGCAGATTGGGCATCATGTATACTGTCTAGGAAATCTGTAACAGGGTTTGGTATAAAGATTGGTGAATCACTTGTTTCATGGAAATCAAAGAAGCAAAACACAATCTCAAGATCCTCAGCTGAAGCTGAGTATAGAAGTATGGCGACTACTGTGGCAGAATTAGTGTGGCTGCAGGGCTTATTGAAAGAATTAGGAGCACAAGTTGAACTACCTATGGATCTACACTGTGACAATAAAGCAGCAATGCAAATTGCCTCAAATCCTATGTACCATGAACGAACCAAGCACATCGAAATAGACTGCCACTTCATTAGAGAAAGGCTACAAGAAGGAGTGATCAAGACTGAATACATAGCTAGCAGAGAACAAATGGCAGATGTTTTTACTAAGGCATTGGGGAAGCAATCACATAATGATATGTTGTTCAAGTTAGGGATGTTAGATATATTCCATCACCCAACTTGAGGGGGAGTGTTGAAATGTATATTACACGTGATGAATTTAGTTAGTTAGAGTTAGTTAGCTTATTTGTTGAATTAGTTAGCTTAACAGTTGAATTAGTTTGCAGCTTAATTAGTGTGATTACTAATCATGTATTGTATATAAATAGGGCATTGTAAGTGATGAGAGACTAAGTCGGTTATTTCCATTTCACTGTTTCATTCATTCTCTTCTTCTTCTTCTTCTTCCTTTCTTCATTCCTTCTTCTCTACTGCAACTCGTCTGATCCATAGCTAGGAGATCAACTTTCAACAGTTTAGGTTTGTATACACTCTACCGACTAGTAGACCACCATCGATCATCAGACCCAACCTATGAAAATTGCACTAGATTTGTTATTATAAGAAGATACAAGTGCAAGAACAAAGATAGTTATTCTTCTCATCTTCTCTTTTTATAGATTTAATTAAGAATAATTTAATAAAAACACCTCTTATTTGCTAAAAGCACCATTATGGAGTATAGCCCAGCGGGAGTATCACTCACATATTTGGAAGTTGGTATCATCATTTGCTAACGTATAAAATCTAAATTTTATTATTAGTACACCAATAAATTTTAGAAATTTTTACTTAACTATAAATTAAATGTAAAAATTGAATTGAAAATTATTAATTCTTAGAAAGCTCCAAAAGTGCATTCTTCGAGGTCTTATTATATTTTGAATTGTTTATATTATCCTTGAGATACATCGATATTCGATTCGGCAAATTTTGTTTTAATGTGAACTCCAAATTATATTTTAGTCTGCCTAACTTATATTTTGTTATTCACCAATGAAATTAATTGTAAATGATCACTCATTTACTATTAGGGTGGAGTTGGACGGTCCTTGAAAGGTAGGAGGTAGATAAATAAGTAAAAGATATTATATCGAAAATATTCGTATAAAGGTTAGACAAACACTAAGAAGGTAGGGGTGGTGAGGTGGGAGCTATAGGATATTGGGTGGGATTGAGTGTTGAAGGACGGAAGGAATGAAATATGCTTATAAAACTTAATTTTTCATACTTCCTATTTTTAACTTTTTTTTTTTTACCCTTTTCCACCTTACTTTTTGATTAAATCACATTCCCCATCCCACCCCACAAAAGCTCCAAATTCTAAAACTTGTTCAATTCCTCAAATCGACTATCGAATTTGAGTCAACGTTGAACTTTATTGCTAATAATTGACATACTAAAAGATAGTGATTTTATTGTCGCGCTCAAATTATGAGTCTCCCTTTTCTCTCTTTACCAATATTGCATCATGTTTTTATCAACCTATGTGATATGAGAACTAAAATTCTGCTCTAGAATTTTCCCAAGTACTGCAGATAAATAGTAAGCAAATTGAAATATTGATCGACAAGCACTTGGTGTATGAACAAAATGCTTCGGAGAATTGAAAATAAGCATAGATTTGGAGATTCCCAAATAACAACCTTTTGAACTGTTGGTGAATTCATGGGTAGACAAGAGACAAACTGGCAAACTGAAATATATATCTTATTAGCCAGAGGGAAAAAAAGAAGCAAAAGTGATTTTGTAGTACTAGCATTTGTTATACATTAAGAACCATTTCAATCAAACAAAATATATTAAGGACCATAATAAAACAAATTGATCGTTTTCTCAAAGAAAAAGAATATCACCCTGCTTATTTGATCCATAGAAGTTTAGTTGTAGCTGCTCCTATGCCACTAGCTCCACCAGTTATAAGTGCTACTTTACCCTCTAGCCTGCAAAGATAAAGTTAAATTTATAGTTAAAATAAAAGAAGAGAATTATGAATTAAGAAGAAAAAAAAACTAACTTTTGAGCTACTGGGGATTGAAGAGATGGGTAGTGTTGTGGACCCACATTCTGCCGAGTTGGATAACTTGAGTGGGGCACCAAGGAGAAGCACGCGTGCGAGGACTGCACCTAAGAAATTAATTGATTATGTTGTGACTGGGGCAAAGCACGTGAAGGGCAACACAAGTACTAAGAGCTAGTATAAGTAGCTAAAATAAGGATGAGTAGGGTAGGCAACAAGTTATAGCAATTTCTTATTCTCATCTCTGTAATCTTATCATCCTCATCACCTTCTTTATCCTTATTAATGCTTTTGTATTGTTTATGTTCCTTCATCTATTGTAAGCAGCTTGGAAGTGTTTGTTTATAATATACTACTTGGGATCCTTATTGTTCTAGGTAGTCATTTTCTCAAGCTATAGAGCACTTAATAATACACTTCAGAGAATTCTTTTAGAGCCTCTATTTATAGGGAATGAATCATAGCAATTAAATTATGTTTTTCGAATGTTTGTGATGAAATGATTACATAATTCTGAGTTTATTTTTAATAAAGTCGCATAATTTATATTTTCTAACAGAATAATTTAAAAAGTTTACACTATTAACAAAAAAAAGTTGTAACTATCGGAAAAAAAACTCAACCTTTCGATGAATGATATATATTCTTTTCGTTAAATCTTAATCTTAAAGATACAACCCAATTTAAAGGTTAAAGGTTATAATTTTGTAATTGTTTATTAGAAAATATAGTTATGCAACTTTGATGGAAAAAAATTATGATTATATAACCATTTATAAAATTTACCAATTTCCTAATATCTATACCATTATGCCTAATCTTTTTTATAGTATTATTGATGTAATTTAGTGGGTGGTGGCTCATTAAGTATAGTATTATTATTGGTTTGTTGAGGTGCTTACACAAAGCTTTTGCTACTTTTGGAGGAAGGGATTTGATTAAATATTTGAGTGCGTGTTTTAAAAACTAATTTTATAAAGTTGAATCAAGTGCAGATCTCAATTATTATGTAACAAAAGATATCCATTACAATTTAAAATATTAAGATATGTTTTTCCTACCCTTTTTTTTTTAAAAAAAAAACAGGCCTATGTTAATAAGCCACATTTATTGTGCTATTAAGACCATCAAGACCATTTTACTTGTCATCATAACTCGAATAAATAATAAGATACTCATTATAATTTCATAAAGTGAAGTATAGAAAAGTAAAGTGTACATAAATTTTATTTTTATTTCAAAGATTAAAAATAATAATTGTTTCTGATAATTCTTAGCTCAAGAAAAAATAATGCAAAACAGTCCAAAAAAAAAGTAACAGAAATACATGAAATAACATATAGTAACAGAAATATAAGATAACAACATGATAAGAATGTATAACAAGAAACAATAAATAATAATAGAAATCACAGGACAAAAATCTTCATGAGTAATACTACAACAACTATTAAGAATGGATAACAAGATGACGATGCATTGCTACTTGCTAACCTCCTATCCTAATAATATGTGTTGTCTACTACCTTATATTTAAAATTATGTCTTTGATAAACTAAAATTGTGTCATATCCTATCTAATCACATCTCTCTAATACCTCTTCGGTCTACTCTACCTTTCCTAACACCATCGTCTATAGCTACTTTGGGGTTGCCAGCAAAATTGGTCTCCCTTCATCCAGTATTCCACACGTGCATGTTGAAAAAGTGCATCGGAGACCCCTCTTATGTTATCCCTATAGAAGGTGTCAATGTGAAAGACGGTTTGACTTCAAAGGGAATTTCCAAAGAAATTTTTGATCATCAAGTTCGCAAGTTAATTAAGAAAAAAAGAAAGTGTATGTGCAAGTGTGTATATATGTATATGTCGGTTATAGGGCAAAATCGAGGAAAAATAGACGGACTTCATAGCATCAAAAAATAGTGCCTCAAACACACAAAATAAAGGGAGTCCATCATCTAGGTAAAACATGCTAATCTTTTTAATACCTTTTTGTTGTTTAGTAATTCATCCGTTTCACAAAAAATGACCTGATTTGACTTGGCACGGAGTTTAAGTAAATAAAGAAGACTTTTGAATCTTATGGTCCTAAATTAAAGTTATGTCAAATGTACAAAATTGCCCTTTAATCTTGTGGCCTTAAACATGCCACGTGGAAAACTAAAATTAAAATGTTACCAAAAAAAGAAAGAGGTCATTATTTTTTAAAATAGACTAAAAAGGAAAGAAAGTCATTCTTTTTTAAACGGAGGGAGTATAACTTTTTGTGTTATATATTTTAGAATTTGATTTGACCTTTTTAAATTAAATACTTGTTTCATAGTTCCCATCAAATGCAGTTCGCTAAAATATTTTCCTAAGACACTAAATATTAACTTTTGGCAAACTGATTAAAAATATTATAGTATGAGATAAAAAAAATAATAAAAAATAATAATAATATATATATGACCTAACATCATTTATGCTCGTATTAATCTCGAATTCCTATTTTTCTATGTCACACCAATTTTTGTTTTGGATTACTTATTGGGTGGTTGGATAAAAAATTTCTCATCAAGTGAGTAAATATGTAGTTTTTAACAATTTTGTTAGGTTAACCTCAAAAGTGCACTAATTTTATTCCATAACTAGAGGACTATTTTAAAGAGCAACTTTCACATATAACAAATACAAAATTTATATTTGTATGCTATAGCAAAGTTTACATAATTGCGCTCCATAGCAAACATATATATGTATAATTCGCTATACATATACAAAAAAAACAGTTGTATAATTCGCTATACATATACAAAGAAGACAATTGTATAATTCGCTATACATATACAAAAGAAAGCAGTTGTATACAAACAAAAATGTATAATTTGTGTATGTATAAAACGAGAAAGAGAGAAAGGCAAAAGAAAACTGGGCACGAAAATATTTGTATTGTATAATTATAAGTGTATAGGACGAAGATATATGTATTTGCATGTGTATATACAATTTTCTCTCGCTTTATACAAACATAAGCACAATTTATACATTTCATATTTGTTTGTATAAGCGAGAGAGGCGAGGGTGGCGAGCGAGATCTGAGAGAGGAGAGAGAGGGGAACGAAAATATATGTATATATACAATTTTCTTTCGCTTTATACAAACAGAAATACAATTTATGCATTTTTGTTTTGTATAAAGCGAGAGAGGCGAGCGACAAAGAGAGGGAGAGTGGCGAGCGAGAATTTGAGGGGGAGAGGCGACTGGCAAACAGTTTGCTACAAGGCACAATTAAATCAAAGTGTGATTATACCATTTAATTTGAATTAATAGTTTGCTATTATGTACAATTTTCCCAACTTTAAAACCAAGACAAAGTATATTGGACTATTTTTGGGCTTTTTCTCCATAGCTTTTTGATACTTTCATTTGCTTCAAATGACAAAAATAGTCTCTTGTGTTTGAGGGTGTGTCCAAAATAGTTCCTTAAATATGATTTAATAGTTTTAGTCTTTTAAATTTGTTATCAGTTAACGTAAATGGTCCCTTAACAATTTTGATCATTTGAGCTTGTAAAAAATTATTACTTTTAGTCTTTGATAAAATATTTATCGAACTCTATTTGTTAAATTTGACATGAACTATGAGTTACAATTTTTTCAATAAGAACGCATATTTGGAGTTGCACATTACTAAAAAAAAATAATCAAAATTAAGGGACAAAACCGACGTACACTATCTATTATAGGACAAAATCGAGGAAAAATAGGCTGACTTCATGATGTCAGAAAATAGTGCCTCAAACACACAAAAACAAAGAGAGTTTGAAATTCAGGTAAAGTACACTAATCTCGATGTTTATCGTAGAATCAATATAAAAATAAATATTTTTATTTATACTCTTCAACTACAATTTTGCGCTTTGATAACCGACACCCTTCCATTAATTTTCATTAAAAAAATTGATGGACTCTCTATTTTTTTTTAAAAAAATAAACTAAAAAAACAATCACCGATTTCGAATTTTTGTGCGAAAATAATGGACAAACGAGTGTCTATTTTTTTCTTAAAACTATTTTATTGTTTTCGTGCATTTTTGTCGTGAAAATATTTGATAGATCCGTCCGTTGATTTTCGTACTGTAAAATTAAGAAAAAGTCATTGGTGTTTCAATGACGTCTCTCGGTTCCGTCGAATGATTTTTCACTTGTTTTCGGTAGTAATTTTTTATATAGTTTCCGATATTTCTAATTTTGTTTTGAAGTCGGGTGCAATTTTTTAATGTGTAATTTTTACTAATTTTTTAAATACCTTTTTATTGTCTAATATAGTTTTTGTGTTACATATTTTAGAATTTGATGAATTAAATACTTTTTTCATAGTTCCCGTCAAATAGAGTTCAATAAAATATTTTCCTAGACTCTAAATGTTAAACTTTTGGCAAACTAAAGTACTAAACTGATCGAAAGTGTTTAATTCATTCTTAAGGGACTAATTTGGATCTATCCTTAAACATGAGGGACCATTTTTGTTATTTTCTCTCAAACTCTCTAAACCCCTGAAAACTATTGCATCGGCAACTGTTCTTTTGTGTGTTGTATTGCAGCCATATTAGCTCCATTCACAGGTTTGCTATAAAAGCACTATTTCTCTGTTCTTTGTGAAAATTTCAAATTATGCAGTTTTGTAATCATGATTATTAGTATTTTCTTCGCTAACTGTGGTGTTCGAGCCAATTTGGTGCCGCAATTGGATTAATTCAGTGGGCAATCTGCTGTAGTCGACGAACAAATGTGTTCATAATTGTTAAGAGTAGAATTTTGACTCATTTTTTACTGATTTTTCTTCAGGAGTACGCAATGGCGATCAACTCGAAGACGGAATTGCCAGGTAAATATCCTCTATATGTTAAGCTTTGTTTTGTTTGTTTGATTGAAGAGTCTACGATCTACATTCGGCTGCAATTGTTGAAAAATTGAATTGTAATTGTATATTGTTGCTATAAAAGAGTTAACGGTTTTGGAATACGATCTTGTTGCTCGATTTGGATTTTGTATAAATGATTTTTTTCAAAATGAAGTTTGTAATTGGAGTTGAATTGACAGTTTTACTGTATCTGCAATGATTAAACGTATGTTTTAGGAATTTTTTCATTGCCTTCTTGGAATCTTAATTGGCGTGGTTTAAGTTCAGTTCAGCGTGAGGATGAGTTGATGATCTTATGTTAACTGTATGAAGTTTGTGAATCTCATTTTTATTATGATTCTGGATTAGCAAACCTTTTTCTGTTTCATTGTTATAATTATGAAAAAGTTAATTATCATATGTTATGTATTAGCTAGACTGGTTCCATTCAGTTGAAAACACGGCATATATTTTCTGTTTCACAGAATTGTTGTGTTTGTCGTCTGTGGATTTTCATTAGCTGCATCGTGCTCTAAGTAGTAGAGTAGAATATTTTGTAGAGGAGAGTTATTGCGAAGTGCCAGTTTTCATCATAGGGAACCTCATTAAGAAAAGTTGAGGCAGTTGCACCTGCCTTCACAAATTAGAGGCAGCATCTCTGGGGGAAAACCTCATATTGTATCTGCATAACTATTAAGTTGTTATAGAATCATCACCGTAGAATTGGCAAAGTATCTACAGAACAATTTTGTTGAATATATATAGAAAATAAAGAAAGAAAAATAAATTATATTTCAAAGCATTGGCAAGTGCCATTAGGTTGACGTGTGTGCTTTTCCTTTTCACTTGGCTACTTTCATTTGCAAAATCATTGTTCTTATACCTTTTACCTGTTTACAAATGATTCCTAAGATCTGTTGAAAAAGTTAGATAAATCAGACAATTGATGTTCCGTTTTGCCACTTTTGATGATACAAAATTCTTCTTGCAGAAGATAGACTGAACTTCGAGGCACTCAAATCCCACCACAAGTCAAAAGCTATTGCATCAATCAGCAAAAAACAGAATCCATTTGATCTCTTACGCATATTGTATGGTAAGTTCTTCTAATTGCTCTGGAAGTTACCACAATATTTCCTAGAGTCTTGCTAATTAGATCAAGACTTTTAACTTTACTAGAGAGTGACTGAACCTTTTAATATGAATCTGAAAAAGTAAGGATGAAAATAAAGAATTTCGCTTCTTCTGGTAAATTTTGGGTCACCTTTGAGACTACTTGCGTTTACTTTCAGTTTCACTTATTTATAAAAAAATCAGATGGCTATGGGGATAACCTCAATAATATCAATACTAAAATACAAAGTGAACAATTTTCAAGTGAAATAAAATTTGGCATACTTACAGTGTTACGCAGGGACCATTGTTTGTGCTCTGTTGTGTATGCAATAGGTCACCACTGTGCATGAAGTCAGCATACAAACATATTCAAAGGATGCAGTGCTTAGGAATTCGTAAGCTAAGTTTATTCATATATTTATTGACTAGAAGCTCATTCTATTAAAAAAAGTTAGAGATACGTTATGTTTGAGTGGCTTTTGAAAAGACTGAGGCATTTTAAGGGTGGAAAAGAAGCATATTCAATTGTCACTGAAATCATCTCAGAAGTCAAGATTTTTGATCTGGTATCTTTGTGTTCTCGATATCATCTTATTGCGGCACATAGTTTGGAAAAATGGCATTAATTTACTTCTCATCTGGTGATGGTGCAAATCTGTGATGATATTGCTGAATGACACTTTTAAGTGCTCTTCTGGATTGTAGATGAACACGGTTGGTGTTATTTTCCTCTAGGTAGATTAGTTGAGAGTTATATCCCTGCAGCTTTTGTGTTTTAGCCTTCTCTTTTGTGTTGGTTTTGGTATTGTGTACATTTCTAGTGACCGATTCTAAATATTGGCTTTTGGCCGTTTACCTCTCCTTTATGATTGTAATATCTTCTCTGGACTTTAGAGGGAGCTGTATCTGGAGCTGCTGCTGGTGTTGTTGTAGAAGCTGCTTTGTATCCAATTGATACAATTAAAACTCGTCTTCAAGCAGGTTTATTCTGTTAAACATTTGGTGAATATCTTCTATGAATATGCTTCCTTCTTCCTACTACGTATCTTTTTAGCAGTTTTTTTACTTGACATTCTGGCTCTGAGTCGTTAAGACGATGAGATTAGCTTTTGACAAATTCATAACTGCTTCTTAACCTCTTATTTCTCATCCATCAAGCTTCCAACTTGAGTATTAATTTCCTTAAGTTTGATTTTAATTATACAAGGACTTCAGCTAAGTGAATCTTGTCATCTCTTATACTATACTAGTTGATTTGACCAGCTGTTCATGTTTTAATGTTAGGCAGTTCGTGGTGGAGGACAGATCATTTTGAAAGGTCTTTATTCAGGATTGGCTGGAAATCTAGTTGGAGTCTTACCGTAAGTAGTCTTGATTTCAAGTACTTTACTTTATGAATTTGATTCCATGGATGAATTTCTTGTTCAATGCACATTACAACAACAACAACATACCCAGTGAAATCCCACTAAGTGGGGTCTGGGGAGGGTAGAGTGTACGCAGACCTTACCACTACCTCGTGGAGGTAGAGAGGCTGTTTCCGAAAGACCCTCAACTCAAGTGCATCAAATCCTCTTGTTCAATGCACATTGTGCATTATAAAAATTACACTCAGGTCATCTCTCAATTCATTATGGGGTCGTTTGATAGGAAGTATTAGAAAAAATAATACCTATTCAGTACCATTCTTATACATAGTAAACCATGACATTAACAATGTGGGATACTATTCCTATTCTAATACACCATATTCATTTAATACTACAAACCAAACAGTCGAGAAAATATAATACCAGCATAACTAATCCCAATTCTCTCATTTTCTGTTATTACCCATTGTTTCTTTTGCTTCGGTTATCGCATTATTTTGCTACTGCTACTGTTCTTTTTCCCTGAATGTTATGTAATGCGTTCTCTATTATTTGCTATGTTTTCTTTACTCTTGTATTTTCTTTTCATGTTGCTCTGTTATGCATGACAAGATTAACATTATTATATTGTTCTTTGCAGAGCATCGGCAATATTTATTGGTGTATATGAACCTGCGAAGAGAAAATTGCTGGACAGCTTCCCTGAAAACCTTAGTGCCTTTGCTCATTTGGTAAGTATTGCAACTGATAAAATGTCAGCAACCCTTATTTTGTTATACTTTACTTAAGATATTCAATGATCTGGGATCCATGCAATCTGTGACCGCAGTTTATAGTCTATAACTATATTAAATCCTAGTTTATGCTACGATCCTGAAGATGGAACATAACTCTTTGAACCTCTCACGCATAATTTGTTCTTATTTCTGGAAGTATATTTAAATTGACACATCTATGTGAGTTGTCCCTTTCTGAATTTCGAATTATCTATGCATTTACATTGAATAATTTAAGAAAAGGGCCAGCAATAAAAGTCCCACATTTCAAAATTATCGAAGTATAAACGTTTATTTACACTCAATTTAGACTGCAGGTGCTATTGGTGGAGCTGCTTCTTCTATTGTTCGTGTACCCACTGAGGTAATGAAACCCTAATTGTCCCATCCAACGTTTTGGTGTTGCTTCACGGGTTTAAGGTATGAATAACTTACAGGTAGTTAAGCAAAGGATGCAGACTGGCCAATTTTCCTCTGCCCCTGATGCGGTCCGACTCATTGTTGCTAAGGAAGGGTTTAGAGGCCTTTATGCTGTAAGTAGGGTTTTTTTTCCAGAATTTATCAGAAACTTGAATCTATGTTGAATGACGTTTTCCTTGCCCAGCCTCTTGAAAACCCATTGTTTTCTTTCTTGAGTGCAGGGGTATGGTTCTTTTCTACTGCGAGACTTACCATTTGATGCTATCCAGTTCTGTTTATACGAGCAGCTGCGGATGGGGTATAAGTTAGCTGTAAGTTGGTTCTGTATTGATGCTTACACATCATCAATTTTAATCAAATTCAATATAACCCGTACTCGGGGGCTGAGCTAGAGTACAACTCAACCCTTCTTTCTTTTGTGCAATTAAGTAAACTAAAATAGAAGCACCAGTAATCCAGTAATATTTCATTCATCTATAGTATTTTCGTTATGCATTGAACTGGAGCTACTCAATTTCATTCTGCTTTTCACTATAAGAGAATTTACATAACTTGTCCAAATAATTATATATATAAACTCTTCTTCTATTCATAAATTTACAAAGCATTGTTTTTATATTCATATTCTTGGAAAAGAGACGTACTTTTTTCTTATGCAGGCCAAAAGGGACCTTAAAGATTCCGAGAATGCAATGATTGGTGCCTTTGCAGGTAATCACATGTGTTAGATTATTTCCAATTGCTATGGTATCATCTGTTTCGACTGGTACACTGATATCTGCGGAAATCCCTCACTAAATAAACAATCCATGTGTAATCAACATACTTTTTCAAATATCTTTATACACATGAACATGACACATATTTATGAATCACAAGAGCCTTTTGCTTACAGTCTATGGAATATTTCATGATTGAGGATCGATTTCAAGCTAATCTATGTTAGTTGGGACACGCTTCTTAAAAGGAGAATTTTAGAGATGCATTTCACTTGAAAGTGGTCCTTCATCTGCTGTAGTGTCTTGGATGGTAAAGTCTGTTTCCTATTAGAAATCAATTGGAAATGAATGCAAAGAGACAATATGCAAAGCTTGTTTCTAGATTCTTCTTCTGATTATACATTTAATATCACAGCAATAATTTCTGTTCTTCAGATATCTGTTACATTTGAATCTTACATTACTTGCAGGTGCAATAACAGGAGCTATAACTACTCCTCTTGATGTGATAAAAACAAGATTGATGGTTCAGGTTTGGTGCCCTCGCGTCTCTCTAACTGCAAATCTCTCTCTTGCTAATTCATTATATAAAACCTGACTGTTTATGTTTATTTTACGTTTGCAGGGTTCAGCAAAGCAGTATGAAGGCATTTTGCATTGTGTTAAAACTATTGCAAGAGAAGAAGGAGCCTCTACTCTTTTTAAGGTAGTTATTTCGTGTTCTCCGACTTACATTATGTGCATATGTTTGGTTGTACACATAGTGATTATGATTCAACTTTTCATCTAGTCCCTCCAAAAAGAAGAGTGCAGATGACGGATTGGCATAAACTTTCTTATACTGATTGGGCTATCAATTTTTATAATAGCTTGTCAGTTTGTCAGCCATAATATATGATAGAAGCATCATTCTCTCTTGTTATCGCGTTTTATTGTCAAACTCTGCCCATTGAAATTTGAGATGTCGTCTGTTCTCTTTCATGCGTTGTAAGGAAAGAAGGTCCAAAGTAATACAATTCCTTCGAATATTTAATCTCTTCAACAATTTCATATAAAAAGCACTAGGATTTCTAATATTGCAATAGAGTTCAGCAGAGAATTCTTGTGGGAAGTGATGTTATATGTAATGTTGACAATTAAGTTAATATAACTTAGATGATCAAGCAAGCTAAGCTAATTCTTTACCGTTGTATTGCAGGGAATAGGGCCACGAGTACTTTGGATAGGTATTGGAGGATCCATATTTTTTGGTGTTCTTGAAAGGACAAAGAAATTAGTTGCTGCAAAACAGCCTGTTGATTAGAACTTGAATCCTTCGAAATTGGACTATCAATTTGTCTCAGGTACATCGTAGCTACGTGACTGGACATAGTTCTCTTGAAATGTTTCTTCATTTCTCAGTGAATTATTGTTGGTTGAACCCTGTTGATTGTGGGCAACCTATGGCGGGGTGTTAGTGTAATGCAAGAAGAATTGGGTCAATGTTGTGCAGTTTGCCTTTCCTTTTCTCTGCACTATTATTCTCAAACTATTATACTTTATCAAACAAAATCTGAAAGTCTAGGAAGGTTTACAACTACAACATACCTAGTATAGTCACACAGAGTGGAATATGGGGAAGTTAGAGTGTACGCAGACCTTTACCAGGTGAGGTAGAGAGGTTGTTTCCTATAGACCCTCGGCTCAAGACAGAAAAAGTTTAGAAAAAGACGTAATGGAAGTACAAGAGACAACAGAAAATAACAAAACAACAGATAGTAGCAGAACAATACTACAATAATAATCCTATAATCGAACTATACGAAACAACATATAGTAACATAAGTTGAAGAACAAGAAACTACAAGAGTAGTATTACGCTTGCTGATAAGGGAACCAAGACAATACACTTCTACTAACTAGTATAGACGCACTCCTACTTAAAGTCTAGGAAGGTTTACATGACATTTTAAATTATATAGAAGGTAAATAAATATTACATGATGAAATCTCAGGGAAGATATGCATAATCATCTAATAGTTAAAAACTTGACATGGCTTGTGCATTGGCTTCATATTCTTGGGAGATCAATTCTTTCAGTCGATGGATCAACATGTCAAAATCATGTTGGCCGTTCAGCAAGCTGAATCGAACATAACGATCTCCTGCAAAGAATTTTCTACCTGTACGACCTGTGATTTTTGCAACTCTGAAGATTTCTTGACAGTTTTTATCTTCTTTCCTCTTACACTTCACCCATGCATAACCTGCCATCAACGCCACAACGATTTATCTTTTAGAACACACACACAAGCATACAAAACTAAAACTTATGTAGAAGTTTTCTTAGAGTAAAAAGAAGCCACCTGGAGATGGCTCTCTTTTTCTTTCAAAAAATGTGCAATACTGAGTCGGAATTGTTTGGAGGCTAAAGCGTTTAGTAAGGGAGAAGATATGACTCAATTTTTTCCATCGATCCGTCAAGATTTGTTGTGCAAAATTGAAAAGTTGCTTGCCATCTCCTTGAGCAACAACTTTCAATAGTGTTAAAGCTCTCAACTGGACATCCTTTGAGGTCCCCATTTCAGCCAAACCAATAAATTCCATCATTCTTGTATACACATTCACATCTTTCACAATAGCCCACCTACATTAATGAATAGCAATTAGTCACTTTTCGCTTCTGTAACTGAAAAATAGTCATTATTCTCGAGTTTTAAATTTCACAAGAGAATGTGTTGTGGAGTTTCACTTGTGGAATTTGAAACTCGAAAACAACGACTATTTTTCACTTGGAGAGTTCTTTTTTATTACCCAAATCTGGATCCAGCATGACCAGTGAGCTTGGACATAGAGAAAATCATGAGATCTTCATCAGCAGGAGCTGGAATTGCTGTATAATGAGACCAATAATAAGCATGATCATAAATGTGCTTCACATTTGGACCATTTAGAACTGGACTTTCCAAATTTCCATCTGGATTATTTGGTGAAGTCACAAACTCAATCACATTTCCAGCAAAATCTGAGTTGTTCTTCAACATGGATGAGTCTCCTCCAAATTCATAATGACGTGTTTGAAAGTATTCCGTTTGAAGCTTATAAAGCTGATAAAAAGTACTTTTAGTGAGAAACAGTTTGTGTTTGATTCAATAAATTTCAAAAACACTTTTGAGCAACAATACCAAGCTTTTCCAAACTACTTCTCAAAAAAATATTTTTTTGTTTTGAAAATACAGTTTTTGCTAGTCCCCAGAAGCACTTATTTTCTCCCAAAAACTTGATCAAATATCTTACTTTTTTTACTACCCTAAAAGCTTGGCCAAACAGACTATTAATATGTAATAGAGAACGAATTACCGAATAATAAGGGATTTTATTTGCAACCACTTTTGTTGATATTTTATCATCCATAGAAAGAGCATGAAGTGCAGCATGTAGAAGCTGAGTAGAGCCTGTTCCAAATATAATGTATTTTCCATGTGTAATAGCATTCTTGGCAATTGCATGTATTTTTCTTATATTTTTGTCAAGTTCTTTGGATATAAAGGACTTGTTAGGAAATACATAGCTCATTCTATGCCAACCTGTCACTACTACTGCACTGCTAGCTGCATTTTGCATCCAGAATGGTTCCAAGAATAGAGGATCACCACTGCATATTAATTATACAATCAATTACACAATAAAATGATGAAAGAATCAACTTTTTAAGGGGTTGGATGGTAGGGGTGTAATACTGATAGTAGTTATGCTGAGATTATTTCTTATGCAGTAGTGTTTGATTTGGTATATATATTAAAAATAACATACATTGCATTAATTATAAAAAGGATATCAAACAAAAACAGTATTAATAACTCATAAAGTTAATGCATGCCTAAGGGAAAGTACAGTTGAACATGAATAAATTTGCAATTAATCTTTTAGAAGGAATATTCACAAGAAATCTTTCTATCTTTTTGGATGGGAAAATGTGTAAAATATAAATTAGATGGATGATTGATAAGTAATATACTTCCATCCTCTAGTTATACTGTTATAGAGATGGATTATTAACAAAAGGGAAAAGGGTCAAAAATACCTTTAAACTATTGGCAATGGAACAAATATACCCTCCGTTTGAGTTTGGGTGCAAAACTACCTTCACCGTTACTCAATAGGCTCAAAAATACCCCTGGCAAACGGAAAAGTAAAAAAAAGAAATTAAAAAACTTTTAAAATAAGAAAAGGTTGACTTTTTCTTTTGTTGCCTCCTCTCTCATTCTGTTCCATCCTCTAGCAACACCTGTTTTATAAAAAAAAGTTTTTTTTTCTCAAGGCAAATATATCAAGAACTTGCATGATTTTTACATATACGAGCTAAAATGCTAAATTCAAGTTATGCCATCTCATTGCCAAGTAGAGCAAATATATATCAAGCAAATGATATGTAAAAATCTAGAGTACTCTGGTCAAAAAGTCTAAATCTATTACTTATTTTTCTATCAATACTGAACAAAATTAAGTTAAAATTTCAGTGTACGCTAATTAAACTGAACAATTCTACATATATTATACACTGTCACTAATTGTTCTAGTAGGAAAATTTTGCTCTTTGTATCATTCCTACATGCTAGTTTTCTCCGCTCAATATCCTACAATATGCAATTAGTTCATGTTTACTTTTAAGTAACTTATATGCATACAAGAGAAATATTAAAAGGTTGCAATTTATCTTGATTGCTATATATGTTGCCACTTGTTGAAGAATAATACTTGAAGGTTGAAGTTAGTTTGTTTTGCAATATTGATCAGAAACGACTTCAATACAATA
This sequence comes from Solanum acaule, assembly GCA_036250505.1. Lineage (NCBI taxonomy): Eukaryota > Viridiplantae > Streptophyta > Magnoliopsida > Solanales > Solanaceae > Solanum > Solanum acaule. Next base: position 18,561 of record JAJOOR010003515.1, read on the forward strand.
AAAACAACTTTTAACGACAGTAAATATACGTATTAATAAAGAGGTCTTTACCACATTAGTTAATTATCATTGGATCCATATCGTTATAGGTTTTAGACACATTTACGAAGAGTGTTAATTGTTGTTCAATATATATATATATATATATAACCGTAATTAAGCTATTGTCATTAATTAATTGTTACTAAAGATATTTTTGATGTGGTGCTTATATACAAATTTGTTTACTTGACATCATAAAATTTCATCATCACACTCCAAACATTAGTTAATAGGTGTTTTTTTCTTTTTTCGAATACAAGCTATGGTTGTGGGTGAAACTTGAGTGTAGATTAGTCAAAATGAGTTCAGTTTTGTGTGACAAAAGATGGATTTAAAATAGTTTTTTTTGTTTGTGTTTTGTTCGATCTGATTTAATAGGTAAGGAAGGAACAAAGAAGAAGAAGAGGTAGGAAATGGGTGGCAACGGACAAAATGAGAGAGACAAGTGAGAGGAGTAGATGAAAAGAAAAAGTTGACTTTTTCTTATTTTAATAGTTTTTTAATTCCTTTTTTTTACTTTTCCATTAGCCAGGGGTATTTTTGAGCCTATTGAGTAACGGTGAGGGTAGTTTTGCACCCAAACTCAAATGGAGGGTATATTTGCTCTATTTGCAATAGTTTGAGGGTATTTTTGACCCTTTTCCCTTAACAAAATAACAATAACATATTATTTAGTGTAATTTTATAAGTGCAATAGAGATGAATAATTAACAACTATAACATTTTCAGTTTAATTTCACATGTAAGGTAAAGACTAGAGATGGATAATCAATAACAATAATATACTCGGTGTAGTTCTACAGTGAGGTAGAGACTAGATATGGATGATTATCAACAATAACATACTCAGTATAGTTCCACAAAAGAGGTATATATAGACTAAAGATAGATTATTAACAACAATAAAATATACTTAATCTAATTCCACAAGTGAAATAGATACTAGAGATGGATGATTAACAACAAAAAAACATATACCTAATCCAATTCCACAGATGAGGTAGAGACTAGAATTGGATGATTAACAACAATAACATATACTCAGTGTCATTTCATACGTGAAGTAGATACTAGAGAATATGGATGACGATTAACAACAATAATATTTTCAATCTAATTCCACAGATGATAGAGATTAGAGATAGATAATTAACAATGATAGCATACTCAGTGTAATTCCACAAATGCGATGGAGAAAGCTGATTGATCAGATTATAAAACAAAATTGAATTGAATAAAGTAGAATATTACCTTTCAACATTAGCAGAACAATTGGAGGAAAATAAAGAGCAATCAATGCCACCATAACAAGAATAACATTCACAAATAGGGTTTCCATCAACATTAACATAGCCATCAATATAGGCTCTTCCATTGCCAGAACATGAAATTGATGCAACTTTTTCTGCTTCTTGTGCTGCTCTTTGGCTCCAACTCAATTTCTCATTATCATAATAATACATTTTCCTAAAAATATATATATTCACAAGCACTAAAACTAAGTGACACAAAACATAACTAAAACTCTTAATCTTTGCCATTATACAGTAATATTGGCTTCCTTTTCTTTTCTTTGAGAACTAATTGAAGGCTTTTGCAATTTGCAATGAATATTATATTAAATACACTTTATTTTCTTGGTAAAAGGGATATCAAAAATAGAGATAAAAACTTTGCAAGTTGACAAATAGAGTGGGAACATGCTATTTAATTAATTTTTTTGTCAGGCGGATACTATTTTTTATATTATTCTTCTTTAAACTCTATTACTGTCATTTTTTATTATTATTATTATTTTGCTTTTGCTTGATTGGGTCAAGAAATATGATGTGATTTGTCAAAAGCAGGGCCTGCTCTTGCTTAATAAATTTAAGGCATATTACTGTCATTATTTTTGGGGGCCTCAAATTTTCATTAAAAAAAAATTATGTGTTAATTTTTTAATTAAAAAATAATTATTTTTATTTAAAAAGTATAATTTTAAACATATAAATATATAATATTTTATTATTTTAACGTCATTTAAATAGAAGAAATTAAGAAAACATTATTTTGTATGTTTACATTCTCTTCGCTAACACTCGTATTATTTATCTTTTTAAAATTCTTTTGCACTTTCTTTTTTTAACTTAGAGTAATACACTATCAAAAATATAAATTAATAGTTGAAAAGTGTTAAACAAAGTGACTTGCAATTTTTCTTTTGTTTGTTTCTTCTTAAGTTTTTAAGTATTACATAAATATATTAAAGTAGGGTTATACCAAGTTATCAATTTCTTATATCAGATTTTATGGTTCTAACTCTTATCTTTATGTAAAGTTTGTCAACTTATTACTTATAGAATTATGTTAACAATTTATATAATGATTGCCTTAGTAAAAGAATGTTTTTCAACGTTGAATTGATAAAATTTCGTTTTAGGCCTCAAATTACATTGAGCCTCCCCTGATTAAAAGCATATGTGAAAAGATTCTTTAAGAACGGAATTGATGGATCTTGCAGTGAACATTATATATTAAGTAGGAAGAATAACTTGAACCCTGCGCGTCTAAATTATCAGTAGTCTTAATTATTCTCAAGTTCGATATGTGATAGTCTTTCTCCCCTATACGAGCATGGTTACACTTTTTTAGGTGTTTAGGGATGAAAAACTTGAAAAAAGAAAACAATTCTCGAATAGACTATTTTTTAATTGTTAATCGTCACATGGTCATAAAATGATTTGTTTATTCATATTGTGTAATTCTTTTATATTTTTCTTTTGTACACATTTGGCTGATTTTTTTTTTTCCTTTATTGAATGTGTGTACAGAGGAAATCTATATAAGATTTGCTGAAATATTTTTTTTTAAATAAAGCATTTCATGGCCCCATAATAATGTATCAATTAATGCAAGATGATCCACAGGGATGTGTACGTCGACATCTGTTGGATTGTGTCTGCTATACTGATCCATTTAATTTATTTGTCTATATGTGTGTGGAAATAGTATATCAAAGATGAAATTGTTGGGATATATATATTTCTTTATTCTAAAACAGTATAATTGAATTTATCTATATTATTCAAGAACATGTAAATTGAGATGATGTCTCAATTTAAGTGATACATTTTGTTTTTTTGAAAGTCAAATAGTATAAGTTTGATAAAAAATTTGCGCATTATAAATCTTCAAAAAAAATTAAATGAAATTTATATATTTGTAAACTATATAAAAAGTGTTATAAGTCACAATAATTGACAATCCAAAATATTTAAAAGATATATGAAAAATTTACGATTATAGATTTATTTGAATCTCAAAATCCGCATGTGTCACGTAAATTGAGACGGAAAAGTATATATTTTAATTTTTAGGCCTCTCCATAGCAATGTCTAGTGATCACACTTAAAAAGTTTGCTCAGATAATAAACACTCTCCAATCTCCACTTTTAACTATAAGATTACTGGTTCGAGTCATTAATGAAAAAAAAAAGTGAGGCCATATATGATATAACCAATTTTGGGCCATTATATCCTTAATCCTAACTTCTTCTTTTTTGGGTTTGGGTATCTCCCTACGTCTCCATGAATTAAAATCCACTCATCAAAACAAGCAAACGAGTTACTCTTCTCTTATTTTATATGAGTTAATTTGACTTGGCATAAAATTTAAGAAAAAAAATAAAGATTTTTGAAACTTGTGATTTAAAATAAGTGATAGATATTTGTGTGATTATAATTCATTTCATAAAGGATAAAATGGACATTATAAAGTTAAATTGTTGCCTAATATAGAAATGTGTCATTTTTTTTAACCGACTAAAAAAAAATGAATCATATAAATCGAAACATAGAAATTAAACACTAATCGATAGAAAACAGTTTCACAAGTCGCTCAAGTTTAGACACCTTTGAGTGATATTGCTACTTTTAGTTATTCACTACAATTTTACAAAGTAGGATTTGAAAAAAGTAAAATATATATAAATGGTTAAAATATATTATATCATAATTGTGTGAGAGATTTTTCTAATAGGTAAAAGAGATAAGTGTCAAAAACGCTCTTAAATTATTTCTTTTCTTTTAGTTTTATACTTAAACTATTGAGAGTATAAGTTTCATACATAAACTATCATTTGTTAGTTTGAAAAACACACTTTAGTGATGTGTGTAATATACTCTCTCATCTTTTATTTACAAAAACCTCGTTACATGACATTTCAATTTCCACATGTATAAAATATTTCATCGTGACAAAAATTAAATAAACTATTAATATTAGTTAAAAACTAAAGATTAAGTATGACTATACAAAATTTTTTTTTTTTTTAAGAAATAAAATTTAAATTTATTTCTCACTCCACTCCACCATCTCCTCCCCCACCACAGAAGAATGAGTCTTAAAGTTTCTTTCTAAATATATATAACTGAATATGTTACGTAAATTAAAACAGGAAAATAATATTCACAAATAATTGATGATAATTTGAAATTAAATTTTGAAGGGAGAACAAAAATTGATAAGGAAGGAAAAACACTTTAGATTTTTTTTTTTTAATTTAAATTTTGGACCAGTGGTCCTTTTATTTCACTTCAAATAAAATATGAGGGGCTTAGAAGCCCAAAATACGTCACTAATCTGATATCCCAAATTAGGAAATAAAGCCACTACGTCTAAAAGACAAAGTACACATTTTCCCCCAAAATAAGGTTATCCTTTCCTGTTCCTTCGTAGTTGAACTCTGCCGCATTCATGTTCCCAGCTCCCATCTCTATTTCTTTGCTCGTGCTTCGGTTCTGGGATTTTCAACATCCATGGAGTAGGGGAAATTCTATTAGCTCACAAAGGTAAGACAAATACTAATTTGACCCCTTTCCTACTTCTACTGACTCCCTTTTTCATTTTGTATGACCGACGTTTTACTGGGATGAACCAAGGAGCTCCTTCTAAAGGCTTGAGGTACATCACCTGCTGAATCGAGACAGTGTCGCATTGAAAGACAGGGTTTGGCATCCCTCATTAATCTGGTCCTTTTTGTAGGCTGAAGTAGTTTTGTCCTGTACACAGCTAGATCTTCTCTTCGTAGAATGAACAACGATCTGTAAATATCTAAGCATGTGTATATCTGTAGATTCTTACTCTGTGTTAGCATGTTGGGCCAATCCTTCGTGTTTTTATTCTCAATGATGGTATTTTATGCTTCTCTGTGTTGACGATTCTTCTTCCTTTGCTTGATAAATCATAGAACCCATGTGCTTGCACTGTTTCTGTTTGATCTAATGTTGCATTTGTTAAATAATCTGCTAAATTATTTGCTTCTCTAAAAATATGTTTGACATGCACTTGCCTACTAGTTATGCTCCTTTGTATGTCCTCCATTTTTTCTGCATATGCCCAAGGGATCCTCCACTGATTTGTTATCATGTTTTTGAGTGCCAATGAATCCATTTCCAAGATGATGTTTTGAATATTCTTTATCTCACAGTATCGCAATGCCTTCCAAACCCCCATTATCTCAGCCTCCATATTAGTCGCCTCCCCAATGCGTTGTGCTTCTGCATAAATCAGATCACCATTCTTATCCCTAATGTTGAATCTATAGGAACTCTGACCTGGATTTCCCCTACATGCCCCATCTGTATTACATGTGACCCAATTTGTTTTTGGCGGCTCCCAATATACTAATTTATAATGTAGTATAGGCTTGTATTTATCTAAACTGGTAATCAACTTTTTCCAATTATGATCTCCTTCTTTAATCCATGGATACCTCACTTTCAGTAACATCTGAACAGTTTGTTGACATTGACTACGCATCTGCACATATGATACCGCCCTTCCATGTCTTCTTGCATTCCTCTTCTTCCATAGTTCCCACATTATAATTACTAGCATTGCATTGAGTATTTGTTTCAATTTATGCTTTGCCGGCCATTCCCACCAGGTAGTTATCAGCTGCTGTAAGTGTAATCTTTCAATATTTATATCTGCACAAGAAGCAAAATGGTTCCATAGCTGTTGAGCTATTGGAGCCGTTAGAAAAAGATGATGAATTGTTTCCTCTTCCCCCACATCACAACAGTAGCATTTGGACACCATGTTTACTTTCATCTTCTTTAGGACATCATCTCTAGTTATTCTCTTTCTCCATACCCTCCACAGAAAGAATGAGATCTTAAAAGGGAGACCCTTTATCCAAATGTAATTCATCCATTTCTGCTCCTCCCTTTTCCTTCTCAATACGTGAAATGCTGACTTAACAGTAACTCACCATGTGAGTTATCCATCCACCAAGCTTTATCTACCCCTTCCATCACAGGATTAATGTTCTCCACGATATATTCCACCATGTCCTCGAAAATTATTTGTCAAAGTCTAGGTATATTCCATTCTGCATTTTGAATCATTTCCTTCACTTCCACCTCTTCATTCAATCCTTGTGGTTCAATAAAGTACAAGGCTCCCAGCTTTGTCCAATTCTCCATCCAAAAACTAATAGTCCCTCTTTTTTGTTGCCACCATATTTCATGTTCCATTTCTTCCCTGATTCTCAACATTTTTCTCCATACCTGTGATGCTCCTCTAGTGTGCTATTGTGGGATGGAATTTTTTACAATACTTACTCCACATAAATATGCTCCACAAAGATGTATTAGTTCTAAAATTCCACCACAACTTTGCAAACAGGGCATCTGATGTATCTGCCAGGGATCTGAAACCTATCCCCCCTTCTCTCTTGGGATAACACATCTCAGACCATGCGACCCAATGTTTTCCTCTAATTCCAGAATAATTTCCCCAAAAAAACTTCGCAAAGATCTGATGAATCTGCTCTATCACACTTTTTGGAGGTATCATAGTAGATAACATGTATATTGGCATGGACTGTAGCACATGATTTATCAGTATGATTTTTCCTCCAAAAGTCAAGAATCTGTTGTGCCATGAGAAAATTCTCGTAGCAACCCTTCTTACTAGGCCTTCAAAATAACTTTTACTCTTCCTTCCATAATATATTGGACAACTTAAATACGTAAATGGAAAATTCCCAGGCCGTATTCCAGTCAACTTCCTCATCCGTATAGTCACCACCAAAGGAGTTTTTTCATGAACATAAAAGAAGCTCTTATCTTTATTGATCATTTGTCCCGAAATTCTCTCATACTCTCTTAAGACATTCATCATCTTTATCACTGATTGTCTCTCTGCTGACCCAAATAATATGGTGCCATCTGCATAAGCTAGATGATTAATCTTAGGGCTCCACTTCGGCATACCAAACCCTTTGAATGACTCATGTTCATTAAGATTATTGAGGCTTTTGGAAAGAACCTCAGCTGCTATAACAAATAATGTTGGGGAAAGTGGGTCTCCTTATTTTAGCCCTCTAGTGGAGTGGAAAAACCCATGTGTCTGTCCATTAATCATTATTGAATACCAATTCCCCGAAACTAACCTCCAGATCATATCTATAACCCCTTCTGAGAAACCAAACTTTCTTAGAACCTTTATCAAGAAAATCCAATCAACCCTATCATAAGTCTTAGCCATATCTAGCTTTACCACTACATTGGCTTCTTTGTTTCTTAAATGCATGTCCCTTATTATTTCCTGAGACAATAACACATTTTCTGTTATACTTCTCCCTTTAACAAAACCACTTTGATTCTGAGAAATAATAATTGGTAATACTCCCACTATCCTTTCATGAATCATTCTTGAGATCACCTTCTTTGTGAAGTTGCTTAGACTGATAGGCCTCAGATCTTTGAACTCTTGCACCTTCTCTTTTGGAATCAATACTAGATTAGTATGTGTAGTGAATTTGGGCAGCTCCTGCCCACAGAAAAATGCCTTGACTAATCTTGTAAGGTCTTCCCCTATGATTTCCCAACAATGTTGGAAAAAACTACTCGAAAAGCCATCTGGTCCAGAGGCACTTTCTCCATTTAGCTTGAATACCACTTTCCGTTCTTCCTCTTTGCTTGGGAGCTGGAAGATCTCTTCATTCTGTTCTTCACTGATCAATCTCGAAATATGTTGCAGCAAACCATAATCCCGATTTCATTCCTCTTCTGAGAATTGATTCTGAAAATATTCCACTGCTGCCTCCCCCTTTTGATCATCTTCAACTTCTCTTATATCTTTAATACTTTCTATGTGAAGCTTCTTTCTCCTTCCCCAGACATATGAATGAAAGAACTTTGTATTTCTATCCCCTTCTTTAAACCATTTCATCCCAGCTTTTTGTCTCCAGTATTCCTCTTCAATAGCTAGAAACCTCTTCAACTCTGCTTCCACCTTATTCAATTCTGCTTTGTTGTTATGAGATGGCTGGGCCTCAAGTTGCAGTTCTTTTACCTTGATTACATCCTTCAAAGTGGCAATTCTCTGGAAAACATCACCAAAAGTCTCTTTACTCCATCTTGCCAACGCCTTTTTAGTATTCTTTAGCTTATCCTGAAACATTATAAATGGGCTTCCATGTTTATTCGATTTCCAATGTTGTTGAATCACCTCCTTAAATCCTTTATGTTTTGTCCAGAAGTTGAGGAACCTGAAGGGTTTGATAATAGGTTACTCAATAGTATTGCAAACTACATGTAAAGGCGCATGATCCGAACCCTGTCTCACTAAATAATGGACTTAACTGGTAGGATATAGATCTAAAAATTCATGCTTAATCAGGACCCTGTCTAACCTCTTGAAAATACACTCCTCCTCCACTCTACCATTCCACCATGTGAAAATGCTCCTTGAGAATTTTAGTTCATCTATTGCACAGTTGTTGAGACATTGAGCAAAGTCTACTGCTTCTGCTTGTGTAAATGCAAGCCCTCCCAATTTCTCTTCTTCCCTTAAAATCACATTGAAGTCCCCTCCTACTATCCACGGATGTTCATTATCTTTAGCTAAATGTACAAGATCATCCCAAAGGTCCTTTCTCTCTTCACTGCTACACTTGGCATAAACTGCTGTCATCAATACACTAGTGTTATACTTAGATAATTTTATCGTCAATTGCTGACTAGTGTCCAACACAATCTGCCCATCATATTCCTCATCCCAAAAAATCTAGATTTTTCCTGTCGCATTAGCAAGAGCATTTTTGTATCCTAACCTCCTTCTATATTGTTCCAGCTCACTTGTCTCCCTGAAGGGTTCCAAGATCGCTAAATATTTGTAATGGTGTCTTCTATTGAGGTCAATCAAACGCTCAAATGTTTTTTGCGTGTTGACTGACCTTATGTTCCAAAATATAATTTTGTCAATCATTGATAAATTTGTATACTTCTTTCCTTATTGCTCTTTATTTTGACCTGCAATGGTATTATTGATTTGCCTTTCTTTAAACCCTTATTCAGACTATTAACGTGCCTTGGTGATAAATCCCCAGCCCTGCTGATTTGTTGAATATTTTCTTCCATCTCCTCATATCCTCCTTCAACTCTTGTCTGCTCTTTGCATACTCTTCCGAGTATTCCTTTGTGAAAAGATGGGTTGGAGTACCTGCAATTACTAACTGTAACCCCGTAGAAGTATGCACTTCTTCATCTTATTCCTCATTATGAAATGTATTTGTTGTGCCTTCAATTTGGTCCACTGGTGTGTTCCT